>JAKYLM010000411.1:0-29569 GCA_023634145.1 Thymallus thymallus
GTCGCGGCTGCTGCGTCGGGGCCTGAGGGTGCGCTGGGGGCCGCGCTGATGTCCAGGGCGGCTTCGCGTGCGGCCGGAGGGGTGAGGGAGCGCGGGCGCGGCAGGGCTGGCTGGGTGAGGCGGCCGCGGGGCGGGGAGCGCGAGAGCCTCCGGGTGCGGGCGGCAGCGGCCGGAGGTCGAAGAGTGTTTTCCTTTCTGTGCTGCGAGCGGGCGGGCGGGTCGGGGAGGGGCCCTTTGGCCCTCCCGCCCGGGGGCCGCACTCCCACCCTGTCTGTTCAACCGACACCCCAAGTTTTCCGTGTTAAGGGGCGTCCTCTTACGTCCCGCGGCGTTTTCTCTCTCTCTCTTTTTTTTTTTTTTTGGGTCGGTCTGTCGCAGCTTTTAATCTTATTTGAGCCAGTTTCTAATGGCTGACCTGGTGCCTGTCGCGGGCTACTGAGGAGTTAGGCCCTAATCAAGTGCTTGCGGCAAATGGGACCCAATTGTTGAACCTCTCCCGGGTCGGATTTGTACTTGAGTGGTAACTACTTAGGAGAAATGTGAATCCCTTTCTAGATTCGAGGACGCGTTTACTCTTCGACTCAGCTGCGCGCTCTACTCATAATTCTGAAACTGGAAAGAACATATGAGCTTGGCCTGCTGTCGTTTAGTTGATCTATTGTTTATTTGGAGAAGGTTGGTAGAACAGCTTGGGAATAACTTCACCTTGACTTATTTATTTCCTTTGGCGTTCAGGGTTTGGTGCTACCTCGGAGCTGTTGATGTTCACTGTATGTATGTGTTTTGGGTGTTTGTTTGTAAATTTCTTTTTATACTAGGATCTTCAAGCTACTTTGGTGAAGGATTTGACAGGAATAAGGAAAACATCTCCATTGTGAGTCATTTTGCGTAGCTTTCCTGCTTAAACCACTAGGATAGACTTTTCTATTTTGTCGAAGTGAAGAGTTGCTGCCTGAGTGATTTCTGCTGAGAAAGCCAAGCCAGTGTGATCTGTAGTGTGTTAGTGGGTACTACTAACATGGCTGTCTTCTCAGATTCCTAAATAAGACTATGTTCTTAGTCATAAGATGCTGTGCACTTAACATTTTTGTGTTCCTTTCTAGGAGATTTCTTTAATTTCTTGTATTTTTAAACCACTAAGCAGTTATTTATTTTTGAAAAAGCTTGTTTGTTTGTTTGTTTAAAATGTTTTCACCATTGCTCTCTTCAGACACACCAGAAGAGGGCATCAGACCCCATTATAGATGGTTGGGAGCCACTATGTGGTTGCTGGGATTGAACTCAGGACCTCTAGAAGAGTAGTCAGTGCTCTTAACCACTGAGCCATCTCTTCAGCCCACACTAAACAGTTATTTTAAATAAAGATTAAATATTTTTAAAAATTACTGACATGTTTTAAGATGGAGGACAAACGAATTACAAGGGTTTTTTGTTTTTCAGTTTTAAAAAGATTATATGTTACATATATAGGTGTTTTGCTTCATGTATATCTGTGTGCCACTTGGCTGCAGTGCTCAAGAAGTTCAGAAGAAGGTAGAGGATCCATTAGAACTAGACAGCAAGTTATGAACTGCACTTAGGCGTATGGGGACTCAAACCCTGGTCCCTTGGAAGAACAGCTGATGCTCTTAACCACAGAGCCATCTCTCCAGCACTGTGATTTCTTATATAGTACTTCGTAGACATGCACTTCTTTTTTAATTTCTTTCTTTTTTTTTTAAAGATTTATTTATTTTATATATGTGAATACACTGTCGTTATCTTCAGACACACCAGAAGAGGGCACCAGATCTCATACAGATGGTTGTGAGCCACTGTGTAGTCTCTGGGAATTAAACTTTGGACCTCTGGAAGAGCAGCCGGTGCTCTAAACTACTGAGCCATCTCTCCAGCCCCCAGACATGTATTTCTTACTTTTAAAAAATATTTAGAGAGAGAGAGAGAGAGCCTGCCTTCTTTCCATCCTTCCTGAGGAAGCCAGAAGAAGGTGTTGGGTCCACTGGAGCTGGAGGTACATGTAGTTATGTTCTAGGATCAGCTGGGTTCTGGGATTAGAACTCTGGTCCTCTAGAAAAGCAGTAGATATCCTTAGCTGCTGAGACATCACTCCAGTCCCCATCAGATGTACCGTTTTAAAGTTAGGGCAGTGTCAGACTGTAGAATTCTGTCTGCCTGTTAAGATTGGAGGTTGCACTGGGTGTGGGTGCATTTACAGAGCAAGTTCCAGGACAGCCAGAGTTAAACAGCAAAACCCTGTCTTGGAAGAGAAATTGAAAAAGGCAACTGAGGGGCTGGAGCATGTTGGTACTCTTGTGAGGGACCTGGGCTTGAGTCCCAGCACTTCCATGACAGCTTGCAATAGTCTCTAACTCCAGTTCAGGGGACCTGATGCCTCTTCTGATCTCCTCAGGCTTCCTACATGCTCATGATGCACATAAATACACTCAGGAACACCCACAGAATTAAATAAGCAATTTGAAAAATAGATACACTTTAAAACAGTGGTTCTCACCAGACTGTGGTAGCACACATCTTTAATCCCAGCACTTGGGAGACAGTAAATTTGAGGCCAGCCTGGTCTACAGAGCAAGTTCCAGGACAGCCAGGACTACTATGCAGAGAGACCTGTATAGTGGGACTATCTTGGACCCACCAAAGATATAAATAACTCAAGGGTTTATTAATATTTTAAAGCTCCATTCTTTTGCTGAGCAGTCTCCTGACTACTCCTGGCATTATTTCCTTCTGTGTGGCCAGATCTACATCTTACACTCAACTTTGGTCTGTCTGTTTACTTCCTTGTGCGCTAGGTGCCTGGAAGATCCACCTTCCACTTCCTGCCCAACTATTGACCAGGTGAGGAAGATGGAATATTTACAGAACATGAGACTAGTGATGGGCCATAGAATTAACAGTTCCCAGATCCTGCCAGCATTTAGCTCTCTGCCAGTACAAAATGAATGACTGAATATACAGGGACATACCTTCACATAGTATACCCTAACAACACTGTCCCAAAAAAATACAACAACAACAAACAAAACCCACAGTGGTTCCAAACTTACCTAATGCTTTGACCCTTTATCACAGTTCCTCGTGTTGTGGTAACTCCTAACCATAAATTATTTTTGTTGCTACTTAATACTGTAATTTTGCTATTGTTAGGAGTTGTAAATATTTTTGAAGATAGAGATTTACCAAAGGTGTTTCATCCTATAGGTTGAGAACCCCTGCTTTAAAAGTTCAAAGCCAGAGGGTGCAGAGAGGGCTCAGCTAGTCTCTCCCTGTAGCCCAGAACACCCATACACAGTCAACACAAAAAAGAGCATGGCTATTTCTCTGTATAGTGCTGGCTGTCCTGGAACTTACTTTGTAGACCAGAGTGGGTTCAAACTCAAGAGATCGCCTGCCCGTGCCTTTTAAGTGCTGTGTGTGCCAGAAAATTTCTAGATTCCATCTCAGTTAAATCTGCTGGTTTCTTGTGAATCATAGTCAAGTTTTCAGACCCAGCTAACTGGGATCTACAGATTTAATTATGCCACACAAATGATCCTGTTAGTCTTCGCTTCCTTCTGAACATAAACCATGCTTTTGGCCGCTGCATTTTTCTTCCTACTCTTGTATTTAATAGTCTGTTGTGAAGGGAAGCTAGGGCAGAAGCCTAAAGGCAGAAACTGCATTTGCCTGACTTCTACAACCTAGAATAAATTGTCCCTGGTGGTACCACCCCCAGTGGGCTGGGCCCTTCTACCTTATTCATCAATCAAGGAATACCCCACAGGCTTGCCTACAGGCTAGTCTGGTATTTTCTACATTGAGGTCTTCCTTCCCTGGTGACTTAAGCTTGTGTCAAGTTAACAAAAAAGGAAACTAACCAGTGCAAATCTCTCTACCTTGGCTATTAAGCTTTTAATTTTCACCAGCTCTTTTTGAGATACAATTTTTTAATGTTTACTAATGTTATCTATGAGATTTATTATTTGAAAAAAATCTGCAAATAAAAACAACGTAACAGGGCTGGAGAGATGGTTCAGTGGTTGGGAGCACTGACTGCTCTTCTGAAGGTCCTGAGTTCAAATCTCAGCAACCAAGTGGTGGCTCACGGCCATCTGTAATGAGATCTGATGCCCTCTTCTGGGGTGTCTAAAGACAGCTACAGTGTACTTACATATAATAATGGATAAATCCTTTTTCTTTTCCAATTTTTTATTAGGTATTTTCTTCATTTACATTTCAGATGCTATCCCGAAAGTTCCTCATACTCCCCCCCCCCATGGATAAATCTTTAAAAAAATGAAAATAAACCACAATATAACAAATAGATCCAAGTTCTTTTTTTTATTTTTGAAGATTTTTTTTTAAAGATTTATTTATTTATTATATGTAAGTACACTGTAGCTGTCTTCAGACACTCCAGAAGAGGGCGTCAGATCTTGTTACAGATGGTTGTGAGCCACCATGTGGTTGCTGGGATTTGAACTCTGGACCTTCTGAAGAACAGTCGGGTGCTCTTACCCACTGAGCCATCTCACCAGCCCTTGAAGATTTTTTTAATTAATTAATTTATTTATTTATTTTTGTTTTTTCGAGACAGGGTTTCTCTGTTTAGCCTTGGCTGTCCTGGAACTCACTTTGTAGACTAGGCTGGCCTCGAACTCAGAAATCCACCTGCCTCCGCCTCCCAAGTGCTGGGATTAAAGGCGTGTGCCACTAAGCCCAGCTTAAAGATTTATTTATTATTATATGTAAATACACTGTAGCTGTCTTTAGACACACCAGAAGAGGGCATCGTATCTCATTATGGGTGGTTGTGAGCCACCATGTGGTTCCTGGGATTTGAATTCCGGACCTTTGGAAGAGCAGTCAGTGCTCTTACCCACCGAGCCATTTCACCAGCCCTAGATCCAAGTTCTAAACAACTCATTGAAAATGACAATTGAACGAGATGAGGATGTGACTGCTCCAAGGAGTGGTTGAGAAGGTTTTTATTGTAGATGTGAGAGAGAGTACAGCCAGAAGTATCTGGAAGAGTCTATAGAGCAGGGAGAGAAAGTAGACCGAACATGGGCAGCAGAATAGAATGGGCCATGGGGGTGAAAGGTAGGTAGCTAGAGAGGGTGCAGAAGAGAAAGGACCTAGAGGACACATGGCCAACATGGCAGGGCTGTCTGGGAGAATGGAGAAGTTAAGGGTAAGGGGCAGGGTGAGAAGAGCAGAGAGGAGCTACAGGTACTGAGTGAGCCTGGAAGTCAGCAGACATTTTTGTATGCTAGTAGGTACCACAGCCATTTGTCCAGAGTTTTATTTTGTACCTGACAATAATTGAGATGTAATTTAAATTTTTTTGTTTGTTTGGTTGGTTTGGTTTGGTTTTGACTTTTCAAGACAAGGTTTTTCTGTATAGCCTTGGTTGTGCTGGAATTTGTTTTATAGACCAACCTGGTCTTGAACTCAGAGACATTCAAGCTTCTATTTCTGGAGGCCTGGGATTAAAGGTATGTGCTACTACCACCAACAGGATTTTTTTGTTTTATGGTCTTTTGCTTTTTTGTTGTTTTGAGACAAGGTCTCTTTATCTAGCTAGACCTGGCTGTACTGGAACTTGCTAAGTCAGTGGTTCCCAACCTTCTGATGCAATGACACTACCCATAAAATTATTTTGTTGCTACTTCATAACTATAGTTTTGCTACTCTTATAAATCATAATTTAGATAACTGATATGCAAGTCCAAAGGTGTCATGGCCCTCAGATTGAGAACTACCATGCTAAGTAGACTCCAGGCTGGCCTGGAACTCACTCTGTAGACCAGGCTGGCCTCGAACTCAGAAATCTGCCTGCCTCTGCCTCCCGAGTGCTGGGATTAAAGGCGTGCGCCACCACGCCCAGCTTCTTTTTCTTTTTTTAACATTTTAAAATTTATTTAATTTTATTTTATGTACATTAGTGTTTTGACTGCAAAGATGTCTATATGAGGGTGTTGGATCCCTGGAACAGGAATTACAGATAGTTGTGAGCTGCCATGTGGGTGTTGGGAATTGAACCCAGGTCCTCTGGAAGAGCAGCCAATGCTCTTAACCACTGAGCCATCTTTCTAGCCCCCTCAAGTTTATTTGTTTAACTTGTGTGTCTGTGTGATTATGTGAGTACAAGTGTCTGTGGAGTTTAGAAGATGTTGGAGTCTCTGGAGGTGGAGTTCCAGGCAGCTGTGATTCTTCTGGTATGACTGCTAAAAACTGAATGGAGGTCTTATATGAATGAGACTAATAGATACTCCTAACTGCCAAGCAATCTCTTCAGCCCAAATTTTGTTATTTTAAATTCAAAGAAAACTTAGGCTGTTTTTGTTGTGAGTAGAAAGCACAAAGTAAGAAGAATTGACCTTTTTAAGGACTATCAAATTGCATATTTTCTATCAAACTCCACAAAAAAGTGGTTAACAGGAAAAACAGAATGAGAATCACATAAATAGTTAATTATCTATTATTATTTATAAATAAATAAAAACATTAAAATTGTTGTGAAATTAAAAATCCTCTTCTCTCTCTTAAAGATTCATCAGTGGGAAGACTAGTTGACTGTACATTGGACTTGGACATGGAAGCTCATCTCGCAGATATGGAATCATCTGGGGGTCCAACTAGTTCTTTAGCCGGTACATCTAGAAACACACATGTGGAAGATGATGATGTTGTATTTATTGAATCAGTACAGCCTCCAATTTGTGCTCCAGCAATACCTAATGAAAGAAACTTTGTATTTGCTTCCTCAAAACATGAAAATCCACCAGGAACTGATTCCACAATTTCCCCTTCTTGGAGAGATTTGACTTCTCAGAAGGGAAATCTATGTGAAACAATTGTAATTGATGATGAAGGGGACACAGACACAAATGGAGGGGAGGAGAAAAATCCTACCGACTTTATTGAATGGGGACCGAATGGAAATAAAAGTAGTACCAAAAATGTGGATTTCCCCATTGCCAGTCTATCAAGAAGCAAGGTAAATTCAGCAAGGGTTACTAATAGTATCATCTTTAGAAGCAGGTGTAAGCCCTAAAGGCTGGGTGAGAGAGGAATTTAATGATTGTACATCACCATAGAGTACCAACTTGGGAGATGTCACTAAAGGATTTAGTGCTAATATACAAACATACGCCTCATCTTTAACTTCACAGACCAAGACTGCAGTAGGACCTTTTAATCCCGGTAGGATCGATGTCACGGATGCGTTTCAGAATGGAAGATTTGCAGTTCATCACAATCCTGGTAAGCATTACGTTGTATTTGCCTTGTGTTCAGGTAAATTTAGCTTTCTCTGTGAGTCTGTACTCATGCACCTAGAGACCAAAGCTTCTTCCTCTCTTGGTCACTACCTTATTTCTTATATTTTTGGTTGTGAGTCTAGCCTTTAAGGGCTGAGCCATCTCTCTAGCCCACTACCTTATTTCTTAAAACTTTGTTTTACTGACCCTGGAGCTCAGCAGTTCAGCCAGATTGGTTAGCTGGTAAACACCAGAGAACCTTTTATCTGTCTGTCTGTCTTTCTTTCTTTACCTTAACAAAATGTCTTTTAAGGGTCTCACTATGTAATCATGGCTGCTCTGAAATTCACTATATAGATCAGGCTGACCTCAGACTCTCAGAGATCCTCCTGCCTCTCTCCTGAGTTTAGGGATTAAATTTATGAGTTACCATTCCTGGCTTAACCTAAAAAAAAAATTTCAGATTGCAGTGTGTGTGTGTGTGTGTGTGTGTGTGTGTGTGTGTGTTTGCTTGCTACAGCTCATGTAGAAGCTAGGTCAGCTTGCAAGGATCAGTTCTCTACTATATAGGATCTAAGGATCCAACTTAGGTTGTCAGGTTGACTTCAAGTGATTTTACTTAGTAAGGTATCTCACTGGCCTGCTTTTTGTTTTGTTTCGTTTCACTTGGGTACTGAAGCTCAGACTTAGGTCTTCATGCTTACACAGTTGTGGTACAAGCCTTGTACTAGCTATGCCATCTCCTCAGCTCCCATAGCTATGCTTTTTAGAATTCATATCTGATATATTCTGTATAAAATAAGTTACTGGCCTTCATATTAAGATAGAATGTATTACTATGTATTACTAAATATAACTGTGAAGTTTATTTTGTATCTGTAATTTGGAGAGGGTGATTTTTATTTTGTTTTTAAAGAATTATTTATTTTACAGACACACACACACACACACACACACACACACTGTAACTGTCTTCAGACACACCAGAAGAGGGCATCAGATCCCATTTCAGATAATTGTGAGCCACCATGTGGTTGTTGGGAATTGAACTCAGGACCTTTGGAAGAGCAATCAGTGCTCCTAATCACTGAGCCATCTCTCCAACCCCCAGATTTTTGTTTTTGTTTTTGTTTTAATCTAAAGCAACTCACATCTTAGCTGTTTTAAGGGCTGGAGAAATGGCTCCTAGGCCTTTTCTAAAACTATACTATTCGAGGTTCAAGGGGCTGAGAGGAGACTAATTTGGGAGTTTAATTACTAGTGGTTTTTAGGGTGTTGACTTTTAAGGACTAAAAAGTAAATGACCTAATAACACAAAATGAGGTTAATGGTCCCTGCCTGTAATCCTCGCACTGAGGAAGTGGCAGTAAGAGGGTCCCAGTTCATGGCGTGCTGGTGTTACATGAGACTTTATGTCAGAAAAACTGAAGCAAAGGTCCAGGTATGACGTCACAGGCCTTCATCCCAGCACTGAGGAGACAGAAGCAGGTGGATCTCTTTAACCAGGTCAGCCAGAGCTACACAATGGGACCCTGTCCCCTCCAAAAGAAAAACCTATACAGATTGGTCTTGCCATCCTTGTGTTTTATTTTTGTTTTGCTTTATTAATATTTCTAGCTATGATAATCATTCTATGATACTGATTCAAGGAACTAGGTAATTTCTAGTAATTTTAGTAACTAGGTAATTTCTGTTTCTACTGAGACTATTTGGGAATAAGATAAAAACTAATAAAATATCCAGCTGGGAAGATAACTGACAGGTGAAATGCTTGTTTCCTATACATGAGGGCTAGAGTTCAGATTCCTTTACCCTACATAAAAGCTGGGTGGGTGTGCCAGCCTTGCTAAATACTAGCACGTGGAAGATGGCGTCATACAATCTCTGGAGCAAACTAGATAGCCAGACTAAGTGAATTAAGTTACAGGGAGAAATGAACACAAATTTTGTTCATTTTGTTTGATAGTGGTTGTAGTACTTACTAAACTTTGGGTAAATTTTCTAACCTCTAGTTCTTAATTTCTCTTAGGGATGTGTGTGTGTGTGTGTGTGTGTGTGTGTGTGTGTGTGTGTGTGTGTGTTTGTAGGGAGAGAATTGTATTTCATTTGTGTTTTTGAGATAAGGTCTCACTCTGTAGCTCTGGCTGTCCTTGAACTTACTATATGGGCTGCCTCAAACTGGCAGATCCTCATGCCTCTGCTTCCCAAGTGCTGGGGAAGGACTGCACCCTCATTCATACCTAGCATGTCTTGTGTATGGGCTAAATAAGATAGGCCTCAAAAACCTCACTGCCTGCTGATCAGACTATCAAGTTCTCAGCTGCTGTTCCAGCACCATGACTTTCTACTTCCTGCCATAAAAGTCATGGACTAACTAACCATCTGAAACTGTAAGCAAGTTCCTAATTAATACTTTCTTGGTCATGATATCTCTTCACAGCAATAGGACAGTGACTAAGACTGACACTTCTGGTCTTAAAATGTATCCTGAAGATGGGGTATAGAAAATTTTGTCTTAAGATTTCAGTCTGAGTAGAACCACTAAAACTCTCCCAGTTGGTAAGTTAATTAACTTATTTAAAGACAGGACATCTATACTCCAGGCTGGCCTAGAACTCAGTCATCTAAGCAGCACTTGGGATTACAAGCATGCAGTAAGGGCTGGAGAGATGGCTCCGCAGCTAAGAGCACCAACTGCTCTTCTGGAGGTCCTGAGTTAAATTCCTAGCAAACACATGGGGGCTCACAACCATCTGTATGAGATCTGGTGCCCTCTTCTGGTGTGTCTGAAGATAGCAACAGTGTATTCCCATACATAAAATAAACAAAAAATAAATAAGTAGGGTCTGCAGAGATGGCTCGGCAGTTAAGAGCACTGACTGCTCTTTTGAAGGTCCTGAGTTCAAATCCCAGCAACCACATGGTGGTTTACAACCATCCATAATGAGATCTGATGGCCTCTTCTGGTGCGTCTGAAGACAGCTACAATGTACTTAGAAATAATAATAAACAAATATTTTAAAAATAAACAAAAACAAACAGGTTTTTTTTGGTTTGGTTTGGGTTTTTTTTTTTTTTTTTTTTTTTGGTTTTTCGAGACAGGGTTTCTCTGTATAGCCCTGGCTGTCCTGGAACTCACTTTGTAGACCAGGCTGGCCTCAAACTCAGAAATCCACCTGCCTCTGCCTTCCGAGTGCTGGGATTAAAGGCGTGTGCCACCACGCCCAGCAACAAATAGGTTTTTTAAAAAAGCATGCAATAATATACCCAGCTGAACGTTTTTATTTAGGTATTTAAGTAGTTGCATTGTAAAAATAGATACTTAGAAAAGAAATCCCAGCACTTGGGAAGCAGAGGCAGGTGGATTTCTGAGTTCGAGGCCAGACTGGTCTACAGAGTGAGTTCCAGGTCAACCAGGGCTACACAGAGAAACCCTATCTCGAAAAAAGAAAAAAGAAAAGGAAAAAAAAAATCTGGGCAGTGGTGGTGTATGCCTTTAATTTCAGCACTTGGGAGGCAGAGGCAGGTCGATTTCTGAGGCAGAGGCCAGCCTGGTCTGGTCTACAGAGTGAGTTCCAGGGCAGCCAGGGCTACACAGAAACCCTGTCTCGAAAAACAACAACAACCAAAAAAGAAAGAAAGAAAGAAAGAGAGAGAGAGAGAGAGAGAGAGAGAAAGAAAGAAAGAAAGAAATGAAAAAACCAACCAAACAACAACGAAAAAATAGACACACTTGTTTTATATATGTGCCAAACCTAAAGTGATTTTTCCCCCCAGATAAATTACCATTTTAAGAGCCAGGCACATTGGTGCATACCTTACTTTTAATCCTCACATGCAGGAGGTATAGGCAGGCAGATCTCTTGGAGTTTGAGGGCAGCCAGGGCTATTACACAGAGAAACCATGTCTCAGAAACAAAACAAAACAAAAATAACCATTTTAAGCAATGTAATACTGGTATCTTACTTTCTTAATTCTATACAAATATATTTCCCTTAAGTAGCAGGAAGTCTACAATGTAAACAAAACTATTTGGAGAGTTGAGGTTTATTTCTCTCATAGTATTAATATTGATAAATCTGATAAAGATTGTTATGTTTTATTCCTACTGTAGATTTAATCTGTTTGCTATATAGATTTAAATAATCAGAGAAAGTTTGATCCCAGACTATAACTTCTGCCTACTCTACAGTTGAATATGTATTTACCTTATTCCTTGCAACACTGGAGAATTAAGTGTAATTTCAATTTATACGAGAAAAAAACAAGCGAGCCATAGGGCTGAGAATTTAGCTAAGTTGTAGAGCCCTTACCTAGCATATACATCTCCAGCACCACAGAGAGACCAGAAACTCAGAACTTTCTGTACTTGCATGACATAGTCTATTCAGGAGAGTTTTATACCTGAGGAGTATGAAAATGACTGGTGGTTTGCCATATTGCATAATCTTAGAAAACATCATTTATTTTTTTCCCTGATAAAAGAAAATATTCCTTAGAATTCAAAAGCTTGAGGAACCAGTTGTAGCTGCCTGAAACCTTTGCTTTTAGAGATAGTCTTGCTACAGTAGACCAAGCTGGCTTCAAAGTTGTAGTCATTCTCCTGTCCTTTTGTACATCATACTTTGATTATAGGTTGCACCACCGTGCAGGATAGCACTCTTCTTACAGGAGAGAACTGGGGCTTCAATCAAGCTAGTGCTGTACCTTAAGCCCTTCCCTAAATCCCCCTCTCTACCAGGTAGGCCCTGTGTCCACCAACTGGAAACCAACTGTTGAAAAATGAACTCGTGGGAAACTTTTTATACCCAGTGGAATAGTAGGAAGAATACTGGATTGATTGTCAAAGTTATTTTGCCTTAACCACGTGCTATGAGTCTCTTAAACACTTAAATCCAAAGGTTGCTAATATGTATTTGTATTTGTTTCCATCTCTTTTTCTTACTCATTTTGTTTTTAAGATTCTTGGATCTCCCAGTCAGCATCATTTCCTCGTAACCAGAAACAACAAGGGGTGGATTCTTTATCACCAGTGGCCTCACTTCCTAAACAGATATTCCAGCCCTCGAACCAACAACCCACTAAACCAGTTAAAGTCACTTGTGCAAACTGCAAAAAACCTCTACAGAAGGGGCAGACAGCTTACCAGCGAAAAGGATCAGCTCACCTCTTCTGTTCAACCACCTGCCTTTCTTCTTTCTCCCATAAGCGTACTCGAAAGACACGGAATGTAATGTGTAAAAAGTAAGCAGACCTTAACATTTCTCATGTGGTTTAGTGCTCAGTACAAATGAATACTCTGGACATAATTGTAAGCTAGACTTGTGGTACGTGTGTCAGATGTTTTCACTTTTATTGAGATTGGGCTATTTTAGAACTGGAATCTCATCCTCACTGAAGTTTTAAAAGAGAATGTATGTTGTACAGAAGTGTAGTACCCTCTCTCAGCTGCTACATTTGCCTTTTCTGTTCTACATCTTACATGTTAGCTCTGGCAGCCTACCAGTTCAGTCAGTGCCTTTTCCATTGGGCCATCTCCTCAAGCCCACTATTAACTTTTTTTAAAGATTTATTTTATGGGATTGGAGAGTTGGTACAGTGTTTTAGAGTGCCAGCTGCTCTTCTAGAGGACCTTGGTTTGATTCTCAGTATCTAGGTTAATTGTAGTTAGCTCTAGTCTCTGGGAATCCAACACTCTCTTCTAGCCCTTATGGGCATTGTATCCTTGTGGTACACAGATGTACACACAGGTAAAATAACCATACACATAAAATAAAAATAAAGGAGAAAATTTTAAGTCCTGTGTGTTGTGTTTGACAAGACTCAGAGACGTTGCATCACCCACTAGCTGGAGTTAAAAGGTAATACTGAGCTGCCTGATGTAGGCTAGGCATCAAACTCAGGTTCTTTATAAAGAGCCAAACGTATATCAGTAAACCATCCGTTTAGCACCATTGGTTTTGTTTTTTCCTACCAGTGTTTTTCTTAAAGTTTTATTTATCTGAATGATGTTTTGCCTGTGTTTATATAAGTACACTCTGTAGGCCTGATGCCCTCAGAGGCCAGAAATCACTGGATTCCCTGGAGCTGGAGTTACGGACAGTTGTAAGCCACCGTGGGTGCTAAGGACTGAGCCTGGGTCCTCTACAAGAACATTAACTGCTGGGCCTTCTCTCCAGTCCTGAGTGCTAAGGAACATTAATGTTAGAAGAGTTTTCATTTGAATTTTCTTCTGTATCATTTAGGAAGGAGTGGAAGTAAAGTTGAAAATGGATTTTCAAATACAGTGATCTTCAGATATTTCTTTCTCCTTTGTGTTTCAGAGATTCTCCTGTGAGAACCACAACTATTGTTCCTCCAGTGGAGTCAAGCAAGTCCTTACAAGGATTTTATAATGCATCGCTATCTCCCTATGAAAACTGCCAGAGTCTTAGGAAAGAAGTTTTTACTAAGTCAAGATGTATAATCTGTAATAAATTAGGAGAGGTCTGCTCTTCATACTGTTACTATTTAGACTCATAGAAATGTTAATTTTTAAGTGCTAGTGTAAGCTCTGCCATCTATCCAATGTCCATATCCTAAATATTCAGATTGGAAGGACTTTAAAAGTTTTACTTCTGCGTTTTGGTGAACACCTTTAATTCCAACATTTAGGAGGTAGAGGCAGGCAGATCTCTGTGAATTTGAGGCCAGCCAGCCAGTCTATACATAGTGAGTTCCAGGACAGACAATAAATACTATATACTAAAGAGATTTCCCCCCCCCCCACACACACACACACACACACACACACACACAATTCTCATAGTGACTGTTTCTTTGGAATTAGTTGTAGCCGGGCATGGTGGCGCATGCTTTTAATCCCAGCACTTGGGAGGCAGAGGCAGGCAGATTTCTGAGTTCAAGGACAGCCTGGTCTACAGAGTGAGTTCCAGGACAGCCAGGGCTATACAGGGAAACTCTGTCTCGAAAAACCAAAAAAAAAAAAAAAAGAATTTGTTGTAATAATTCAGTAGTTTCAGGATAATGACATATCCTATAGGAGTATGTGGAACAAATGGTTTGATAAATTTTCAAGAGGAGTAACCATACATTCAAGCAGTCCTATGTTTTATTTACCTTGTCCCTGGTAGCTAAATCGGATGTTGTGTAGCTTTGGAAGCCATTCAGATCCCAAAGGACATAAATTTACCTGTTACAGCTTTCAAACCACATTACTGCATATTCTAAGTGTAGATAATGATTCCCTTCATCTGCCTCCCAAATACTAATATGAGAAAAGTCTAAATACTATAGGGCAATAAATTGTAAAATACTGTCTTAAGAAATTTTGTTTTCTTTTAGGTTCGCCATGAAATCAGTGTTAACAGTATAACACATAAGCTGTGCAGTAATAATTGCTTTAATGAATACAGATTGACGAATGGTCTAATAATGAACTGCTGTGAACAGTGTAGCAAGTATATGCCCAAGAGTACTGGGCACAGCATTCTGATAACAGGTCAGCAAAAGAGATTCTGCTGCCAGAATTGTGCTGACGAATATAAAGAGGTAATTCTTTGTCTTGCTTTGTAATGTATTTTATGTAATGGGTGTTTTACCTGCGTGTTTGTCTGTGCACTACATGCATCCTTAATGCTCTCAGAGTCCACAAAAGGATGTTGGATCCCTTGGAACTGTAGTTATAGACAGATGTGAGCCAGCATGTAAGTACCTAGCGATCAAGCCCAGATCCTCTGGAAGAACAGCCAGTCTCTCAGCACTCTTAACTGCTGACGTAATTTCTCCAGCCTCTAATTCTGCCTCTGTCTGTCTATCTAAAATCTCTATCCCTGTCTCTCTCTGTTTCTTTCTTTGTGTGTCTGTGTGAGTGCAATTGGTTGTGTGTGAGGGTTGGAGCACAACCTGAGATGGCTGTGCTTGCCTACTACCTTGTTTGAGACAAGATCCCTGGATGCACCGAGCTACCTGATCTTCCAGCTCCTGGTGATTCTCTTGTGTGGCTGTTCCTCATCGTGTTGCAGGAGCACTCAGATTTAGATGGATGCCACTGTACCAGGCTTTCACATTTTGATACCAGGGATGATGGTGTATGCCTTTAATCCTGGCACGAGGGTGGTCAAAGCAGGTAAATCTCTGTGAGATCAAGGCTACCTGATTCTACCTAGAAACTTAGATCAGCCAAGGCTGCAAAGCAAGACCTGTGTCATACAGATCTGACTAAATATCAATTTTTTCTTTAGCAATTTCACACATAAATATAATGCATATGTATAATATATTTTCTTTCTTTTTTTTTTTTTTTTTTTTTTTTCCTGAGACGGGGTTTCTCTGTGTAGCCCTGGCTGTCCTGGAACTCACTCTGTAGACCAGGCTGTCCTCGAACTCAGAAATCCGCCTGCCTCTGCCTCCCAAGTGCTGGGATTAAAGGCATGCACCACCACTGCCCGGTCATATATTTTCTTTTTATTATGCTCATTCCTTGCCCTTATTTCTACTTTGTCAACTTTCCTCACCCCTCCATATCCCTTCTCTATGTTCATGTTTGTTTTATTACTTACTTGTCTGTTGTTGTGATAAAATATTATGACTAAGGCAATTTATAGAAGAAAGGGTTTATTTGGGGTTCCCTATTCCAGAGTGTGAGGTGGAAGCAGCTGTAGCAGTAGGCAAGGAAATGGTAGGAATATTGAAACCTCAAAGCCTTTTTGGAGATCTCATTCAAACTGCCACACTGTCTTTTGTTTTGTAATGAACTGAGTTTAACTAGGGCTGCCTTTGTAACCATGTGTTTGGCCTAGGACACCTAATGTCATTCTAAAACTAAACATGCTCAAGAGTGCATGCATTCATATACTTATGTGCACATGTGCATGTCCCATACATAAACACATATGTAAAAATAATAGCCAGGTGTGGTGGTGCAAGCCTTTAATCCCAGCACTCGGGAGGCAGAGGCAGGTGGATTTCTGAGTTTGAGGCCAGTCTGGTCTACAGAGAGAGTTCCAGGACAGCCAGGGCTACACAGAGAAACCCTGTCTCGGGGGGTTGGGGTGTGTGTGTGTGGGGGTGTAAATAGCTGGGCATGGCAGTGTCCAGAGGCAAGCAGATCAGGCCAGCCTGATCTTACATAGTGGGATTCAGGACTGTCGGGAGTACATAGTGACACCCTGCCTTGAAAAAAGTTTTTGTTTTTATTTGTTTTAGAAACTAGGCTTTTACTAAAAGTTTCCATGACTATCTTGGAACTCACAGCTAGTCTGGAACTCACATCTGCCTGCCTCTGCCTCCCAAGAACTAGGATTAAAGATGTGTGCTACACCTCTCTGCTTTGGAGACATTTTCTTCACTGAGATTCCTTCTTCTTAGATAACTTCAGCTTGTGTTAAACTGACATGAGTCAACATGTTACAGTCCCACCAAGCCCTTAGTGATGTTCTAATTTTGCCTGAGTCACATCATGTTTTCATTTGTCACTGTCTCTCAGTTGTAGCCATCCTGATTAGGAGTGCTTCACTGCATGTGTATACGTACACCAAGTGCATGCCGTGGGATGCTTTATGTCTTTGCTGGCTAATAGCGAACCGTTGCCTGCTCTTATGTCTTTATTTCAACTTTTAAAATGCCAATGAATTATAATGTATTTCCTTACAGATAATGGAAGCAAAATCAAAACTACTGCTTTTACAAAATAGAAAAAGGAATGCTATCAGAGAAGAAAATGAAAAACGATTACGTGAATCATCAGGTACACTTTCAGGAAACACAGGAGACATACCCGAAAAAAAGGAAAAGTCTTCAGAGATAATAAAAGTCGCAGCAGACTGTAGCCTAGATACATCATCAGAGGAACAAAATGTGAATTTACCTTGTTCTGTGGCAGTAATATCTGATACATTTAAAGAGCAACTAGGAGACAAAAATTCAGAGGAATTGGATATGTCCATTTTACCTTCTTTGGATCCAGGTTCATGGCCCCGAATTTTGAATATGAAACAACGTGAATTTCTTGTCAAAAACAATCCACCTCAAATAAGAAATTTTAATTTTCCAAAAGATAGTGCAGGCAAGAAGTTTTCAGAAACGTATTATACCCGAATTCTTCCAAATGGTGAAAAGGGCACCAGACCCTGGCTGCTCTACTCAGCCTCGAAAGACTCTGTGTTTTGCCTGTATTGCAGACTCTTTGGGGAAGGAAAAAACCAACTGAGAAATGAGAATGGGTGCAAAGATTGGCATCATTTGTCACATCTTCTTAGTAAACATGACGAAAGTGAAATGCACATCAACAATAGTGTTAAGTATTCAAAATTAAAGTCTGACTTGGAAAATAAAACCAATGAAGCTACAGAAGGTGGGGAAGATTGTGTGCAGCTACTGTACACATAATGTCCTGTCTGCTCTACTTATGGCAGTGTCTGCAGTACCCAGACATACACTGTGTAAGAGGACCTTACAGGAGCTCATTAGCAATATGTCTAACAGCAAACAAATAGTAAAAAATGCTCCTGTTCTAAACCTAAAAGCAATTTTCGAGAGTGTAGTCATTCTTGCAGACTTTAGCAAAGGCAGTTTGAGCTTTGTCACTGTTAGGGTTTCCACCTTGTAAAATGTTGTTGGAGAACTTGCACTTAATGGCCTAAGAGCAAGAGGTGGCAAGATGCATATGTAACAAGCTAAAGAAAATGCATTCAGGCCACATGGTGGCGGTGTGCACCTTTAATCTCAGCACTCAGACACAGAGAGTTGGATATCTGTGAGCTCTAGGCCAGCCTGGTCTGCAGAGCAAGTTCCAGGAGAGCCAAGGTATACACAAACCCTGTCTTGAAAAACCAAAAAGAAGGAAAAAAAGAAGAAAGTGCATTCAAACAGCTTAAGAAGCAACAGCTGTTTGTTATTAAACCAAATTGAGTTTTATTTCTTTAAAACATTTTTTGTGCAAAACAGTTATTTGTTGTGGTAAATAGAAGTAATTTGTGTTTTATTGATTTTATATTTCTGTTTCCAACTTAATGTGTAAATGTTTTAGTTTTGTTATGAGAATTATAAAGAATATATAGTTATTAGTATAAATATAAGAATTAAAATGTGGTATGTATATGTGTGTATACATATATATATGTATGTATATATAGTTAACTTTTCAGTGTTGTTAATTTTTCTTGTGAAAGTATACTCTATGTGTGAAATTTGAGAAAGTATGAATCTAAAAAAAAATTTCTTCAGACTTGATTTATTTTTGTTTTCTTGTGTAAAAGCCCTTACTTATATGAAACTGAGAATGATGGCACTCAGGAGGCAGGGGCAGGTGGATCTCTGAATTCAAAGCCAGCCTGGTGTGCAGAGCAAGTTTCAGGACAACTGGGGCTACATATCTCAAAAAACAAAGAAAAAACTTGTGGTAGCTACAACTGGAGCTTGGGTCTTCTGGATGAAGATTCTCTTGTGGGTTTTCACAAGTTTGTCACTGAATTCCTGAAAAGGAGACTTAGTGATGACAGTCTCTTTCCAGAGGCTAGGGGCCAAGTAGCTGTAGGTGTTAGGGTGGCCTCAACACAATTGCCAAGGGTGGCAGGGCAACCCCTGACTGATGGTAACAGTAATCAGTACTGGCTGGCCACCAGCAATAGCTTCTTGGGCACAGGAGCAGGCACAATACAAGTGTCCGTGGAGACAGGGAAGAGATGTACCAACACAGAGGCACAGTCACCTGTTACCTTGCATAGAACTGTGGCGCTTGTCAGTCTTGTTTCTCCAGTAGCCTCTCCACACTGGGAGAGTGGAAAGCTTGGCCGAGATGATGGTGGCCTTTTGGATGGCAGTGGCTACCTCCTTAGAGCACCTAACACCAAGACCAATGTGACCATTGTAGTCCCCAAAAGCCTTTACCTGGACCGATGCTCAGCCCTCGTCTGCTCTCTGCACTGGCATGGTCTTTAGAGCCTCATCCTTAAGTAAAAAGTCAACTTCAGACTTCCTAATGGGCAGGGAGAACAAACAGGCAGGTCTCTTCCAGGGACTTGGTCTTCATGTCCTTGACCAGGTAGTCCAGCTTGTTCCTGTCCTACCTCTAAGAGCACCACGGCCATGACCACTACTACAGCTCCCTGGGCCTCCAAGCACTCGAGCTATACCAGCTTCATTGGTCATTTGACGTTTTCCTAAAGAAGAAGCAAATTTTCTGATGGCCATCTATGGTCCTGATCATGCATTTGATAGTTTTTTGGGTTTGTTTGTTTGTTTGTTTTTGTTTCTGATTTCTGATGTTAATTTTATCATCTGTTAAATTCTTAGGGATACGTGAGCTTTGTTTTCCTCTTTAGGGCTTTTCTTGCAAAACAGTGTCATTAACAATGGCCTAAGAAGATGCTTCCTTCTGCATGGAGAACAATTGAGGCTCAGTCATGTTGCTCTGTGACAGTATTTTCTAAAATACCCACTAAAACCATTGTAGGTAAATTATACCTTTCCAGGCAGAGGATGTAGTTTGGTTAGTAGAATGCTTGCCTAGCACACAATAAACTGGGTTTGATCTGCATTGGCCATGTGGCAGCAGGCCTATCACCATAGCACTCTAGTGGTAGACACAAACAGCAAGTGTGAAGCCACCCTTGGGTTTATGAATCCCTGTCTCCAAAAGAAAGTTGCTTTTAATCATTTGGGCTTGGATCTAAGTGAGTCATGGTGGCTGTCAACTGTAATCTCAGCACTAGGGAAGGTAACGAGGTGGGGGATGGGGGCGGGGAGGATTGTTCATAATTCACGGCTAAGCCTGGGATACATAATGAGTTCTAGGCCAGCCTGAGCTATAATGTGCTATTCTCATAAAGAGAGAAACTGGCTGATTTTAATGTAAATACAGCTTTGTGATGGCTTCAAAATATCACTACACTCAGAGGTCTACAAGGCTACTTTAGAAAATATAACACTTTAAAGTTTTATGTGTAGGAGTGTTTTGCCTGTATGTATGTTAAATGTACCATGTGTGTACCTGGTGCCTGCAGAGGCTAGAAGAGGGAGGTACACCTGGAACTGAAGTTATAGATGTTTGTTAGCTACTGTTTGAGTGCTAGGAACCAAGCCCAGATTCTAAGGGTCTTAAAGGTTCTCCTTGCTGTCTTGATTTGGTGGTGTGCTGAGAACATCGGTGTGGAAATAGCATCATTCTGCTGTTGGAGTGATCCTCTCCACTATCCACATACTTATTGTTGAAATTCTTCTCAGGACAGGGTTGCTCTGTGACTTGAATACAAAAGTATATAGCTTGCCGGGCCTTGTGGCGCACGCCTTTAATCCCAGCACTCAAGAGGCAGAGGCAGGTGGATTTCTGAGTTCGAGCCCAGCCTGGTCTACAGAGTGAGTTCCAGGACAGCCAGGGCTACACAGAGAAACCCTGTCTCGAAAAAAGAAAAAGTATATAGCTTGATATACTCGGTTTCTGACTGGCATTCAGACAAAGGTGGTAGAAAATCTGATCCAATTGTGGTGTTCTGTCTCCTGGGAATCAGTATTGTGTATACCACTTTCAACTGGAAATAAAAATTGGGTCCAAGTCCTTTTATTGCTGATATTCTTTGGTGAAAATGAGATTTATTAATTTTGTTTCTCCCTGCTTCCCCCCTACACACACACACACACATACACAAACCATACCCTACTCCTGGAATTTGCAATATGGGAGGGAAAAAATATTGACACCATGTATTTAATTATAAAACTTTTTTTTTTTTTTTTAATATGAGGCCTCACTGTGTAGCCCTGACTGGTCTAGAACTTAATACGAAGATCAGACTGGCCTCAATCTCACAAAGAGCTCCCTGCCTCTTCTTCATAGGAATATTGGAATTAAAGGCTTGTGCTGCTATACTGCTACACCTTTATTTTATTTTTTTAAAGATCTTATTTATTTAATGTATGTGAGTACACTGTAGCTGTACTCAGACACCAGAAGAGGGCATCAGATCCCATTACAGATGGTTGTGAGCCACCATGTACTTGCTGGGAATTGAACTCACGACCTCCGGAAGAGTAGTCAGTGTTTTTTAACCGCTGAGCCACCTCTCCAGCCCATGCTACTCCTTTAAAAACATTTATTTTTTTTAACATTTATTAATTATATGTAAGTACACGGTAGCTGTTTTCAGACACATCAGAATTGGACATCAGATTTCATTACAGATGGTTGTGAGCCACCATGTGGTTGCTGGGATTTGGACTCAGGACCCTTGGAAGAGCAGTCAGTCCTCTTAACTGCTGAGACATCTCTACAGCCCCCTAAAAACATTTTTTAAAGTATGTGTTCCACATGCTTGCAGATGCCCTTGGAGGCCAGAAGATGTCATCAACCTGGAAGTGGAGTGTCTGGAGATGCCCAGTATGTATGGGTCATGTAAATAGAGCCTAAGTTCTCTACAAGGTTAGCAAATGCCCTCAACCACTCTATCCACCCCCACAAAAAACAAACCACAAATGTTTGTTTGTTTGTTTGTTTGTTTGTTTTTGAGACAGGGTTTCTCTGTAGCCTTGGCTGTCTTGGAAATATGTATTTAAGGCATGTGGGATTGTGTTACCAGACAAACATAGTACTGACAAGGTTTTGTGAGCTCAATCTCAAAGATCTGAGACCAGTAGGAGTGGAGCCACTCCCTATCTGCCACTGTACCTGCTCTGGGACATGTAAACCATGACACCACTGAGAGGACCACAGTCAGTCACATAAAGTAGCACCTAGAGTTCTCCATGCTCATGAGGTATCGAGCAAGCCTTCAGCCAGTGAGCTTCCTTTCCTGGGTATTCCACCACAAAAGATATATAATCCCTGGTTCACTCCAAATAACGTGTATGCATTTATATCTACCATCAAATAAACCAATGTGAACAAGCAAGAACCATCTCAGAGAACTGCTTCATTAAGGATCACAGCAGGTCCAGGCAGTGGTAGTGCACGCCTTTAAGCCCAGCAGAGGCAGCCAGATTTCTGAGTTTGAGACTAGCCTAGTCTACAGAGTGAGTTCCAGGTCAGCCAGGGCTACACAGAGAAACCCTGTCTCAAAAAAACAAAAAAAGAAAGGAACAAACAACAACAAAAAACCAAGCAAATGAAATAAAACCCACTTCTGATGTTCCTTGAACAAAAGGTTGGCTAGTCTCACCTAATCACTGTTCTCTAGACCCCAATCTGCCAGCCAGCCAGACTGTCTGTCTGTCTGTCTGGAGCTGGAGGTACAGGTAGTTGTGAGCTTCTGGTTGTGGATGCTGGAAACTGAATTTGGTTTTCCTGCAAGAATAGGGTCAGAGGCTGGAGAGATGGCTCAACGGGTAAGAGCACTGACTGCTTTTCCAGAGGTCTGAGTTCAATTCCCAGCAACTACATGGTAGCTCACAACCATCTGTAATGAGATCTGATGCCCTCTTCAGGTCTGTCTGAAGACAGCTACAGTGGAAAGAAAGAAAGAAAGAAAGAAAGAAAGAAAGAAAGAAAGAAAGAAAGAAAGAAAGAAAGAAAGAAAGAAAGAGAGAGAAAGAGAGAGAAAGAGAGAAAGGGAAAGGGAGAAAGGGAGAAAGGGAGAAAAGAAAGAAAGAGAAAGAAGAGAGAGAGAAAGAGAGAAAGAGAAAGAAAGGGAGAAAGAGAAAGAAAGAAAGGGAGAAGAGAAAGAAAGAAAGAGAGAAAGGGAAAGGGAGAAAGGGAGAAAAGAAAGAAAGAGAAAGAGAGAAAGAGAAAGAAAGAAAGGGAGAAAGAGAGAAAGGGAAAGGGAGAAAGAAAGGGAGAAAGAAAGAAAGAAAGAAAGGAAGGAAGAAAGGAAGGAAAAAGAAAAGAATAGGGAGGTGAGAGGAAAACTTGAAGTCAGTTTTACCAGGAATTACAGTTCATTGACCTCTATAAAGACAAGAGCCTGTTGACAGTTGGACAGGAAAATCAACTGAATACATGCACCAATGCAATCCTTTCTTTCTGGGAGCAGTACAAGAAGTACCACAATGCTTGAGTCAGCTTCTCAGAGTTCTCTAAGAAGTGCTTAGAGAGGTAGGACCCTCATGTCTGTATAAGAAAAGGAAAAGTCACGCGTGCAGTGGTGCAAGCCTTTCATCCCAGCATTTGAGGCAGAGGCAGGTGGATCACTGTGAGTTCGAGGCCAGCCTGGTCTAGAAAGCAAGTTCCAGGAAATCCACAGCTACATAGAGAAACCCTGTCTCAAAACAACAAATAACAGGACCAAGATTTTCCCAGACTGAAAAATGCAGACCACCAAGGCACTGGTCATTTCTCCAGTTCTGATCAGCTCCTGTACCAATCAGGTCTGTGTCTGCCTCCCTCCTGAGTGCACCAGAGGCCCCATCTAAACAGCCTGCCTGCAGCAGTTCCCTCTCCAGGTGGCCAGACAGGAATTCCAGACCAGTGTTACCCCCACCCCGGGACATCTACACAGCAGCCAAGTTTATTGGTGCTGGGCCTGCCAGAGTTGGTGTGGCTGAATAAGGGGCTGGCACTGGCAGTGTTTGGTAGCTTGATTATTGGCTATGCCAGGAACCCACCTCTCAAGCAGCAGCTCTTCTCCTATGCCATATTGGGTTTTGCCCTATCTGAGGCCATGGGACTCTTCTGTTTGATGGTCGCCTTCCTCATCCTGTTCGCCATGTGAGGCTCCATGGGGTCACCCAGCTGTCCCTGCTGCTTTGACTCCATGCCAGTCCTGGTGCTGGAGTCTACTGAGCTTTACCATTAAACAAGAATGTTTCTCTAGACGGGCGTGGTGGCACACGCCTTTAATCCCAGCACTCGGGAGGCAGAGGCAGGCAGATTTCTGAGTTCGAGGCCAGCCTGGTCTACAAAGTGAGTTCCAGGACAGCCAGGGCTATACAGAGAAACCCTGTCTCAAAAAAACCAAAAAAAGAAAGAAAAAAGAAAGAAAGAAAAAAAGAAAATAAAAATAAAAAAGAACGTTTCTCTAAAGCACCACAAACAACAACAAAAAAGCAAAGCAAGTTCCAGGATATCCAGAGCTATATAAAGAAACCCTGTCTCAAAACAAAACAAAACAAAAGGCTTACTTAGGTCTTCTTGTTCTCTTCTGAGTATTGCCCCAACATCAAAGAAGAACATCTTGGCTAATCTATTGCTGATATTGTGAAAAACCTGGAAGAGATCTTTGTGTGACAGTTTTCTTTTTTCTTTTCTTTTCTTTTCTTTTTTTTTAGTTTTTCAAGACAGGGTTTCTCTCTGTGGCCCTGGTTATCCTGGAACTATGTAAACCAGGTTGGCCTCGAACTCGGAAATCCACCTGCCTCTGCCTCTGCCTCCCAAGTGCTAGGATTAAAGCATGCACCACCACTGCCTGGCTAAGTGCTGGGATTTTTAAAAGTGTGTGCTAACACAACTCAGCTTATTTCTTTGTCTTTTAAAAAAGACAGGCCAGGGTTTGGTGATTTAGTTCAGTGGTAGAGTGCTTGCCTAGAAAGCACAAGGCTGTGGGGTTTGTTCCTCAGCTCCAGCGGTGTGTGTGTGTGTGTGTGTGTGTGTGTGTGTGTGTGTGTGTGTGTGTGTGTGAGACAAAATAG
The DNA here is from genome assembly GCA_023634145.1 of Thymallus thymallus. Taxonomy (NCBI): domain Eukaryota; kingdom Metazoa; phylum Chordata; class Actinopteri; order Salmoniformes; family Salmonidae; genus Thymallus; species Thymallus thymallus. The sequence goes on from JAKYLM010000411.1 coordinate 24,820, forward strand.
TACCAGGTAACAAAAAGTACTGGGGGACTGGGGCTGGGTAGGTGTCTCAGTGGTTAAGAGCACTAGCTGCTCTTCCAGAGGACCTGGGTTCAATTCCCAGAACCTGCAAGGTTGTCAACAACCTTGTAACTCCAGTTCCAGAGGATCTGAAGCCACTTCCTGGTGTGCAGATGGCTGTCTTCTCTGCTGTTCCATGTCTTTATCTTTTCTCCTTATAATGACATTGGTTGTGTCGATTTTACCTCCATCCTTTTGATTTTATTTAATCTTTTTTTGTTTTTAAAGAATTATTAGCCACACACTGGTGGTGCATGCCTTTAAGCCCAGCACCTGCATACAGATAGTGCATATAAACCTTTGTTGGCACATGCCCATCCATTCTATGCTAACTCATCTTGTGCTAGGTACTAATTATTATCTAATAATGACTATTGTGCTTTCAGACATATTCCTGGTTCTGCCCTTGCCCTATTAGGCAATACATTTACCCAAAATCACTGCTCCATCCCAACAGTATGTGACCATATTTGGAAAGAGGATCTCTAGAGAGAGAATTAAGATTAAATAAAGTCAGGCTGAGGAGATGGCTCAGTGATTAAGAGCACCAACTGCTCTTCCAGAGGTCCTGAGTTCAATTCCCATCAACCATATGGTGGCTTACAAGTATCTGTAACAGAATCTGATGCCCTCTTCTAGTGTGTCTGAAGAGAGCAACACTGTACTCATTTAAATAATTCTTTTATTGTTGTTGTTGTTGTTTTGTTTTGTTTTGTTTTCCTGAGACAGGGTTTCTCTGTGTAGTCCTGGCTGTCCTGGAACTCACTCTGTAGACCAGGCTGGCCTCGAACTCAGAAATCTGCGTGCCTCTGCCTCCCGAGTGTTGGGATTAAAGGCATGCGCCACCATGCCTGGCTCGGGACATCTTTTTAAACAACAGTTTATTATTTATGTATATTTGTAGGCATGTGCCTACAAAGGTTTATATGCACTATCTGTATGCAGGTGCCCAAGGGGGCAGAAGAGAACTTCAGGTTCCCTGGAACTGGAGCTAAAGTGATTGTAGCCACCCTGTTGATGCTTAGAACTAAACTGAGTCCTCTGCCAGAGCAGTAAGTGCTCTTAACCCTGGAGCCATCTCTTCAACCTGGGATAATGTTGCAAGATAGAACCAAAACTATTGGCTGGGTGGATCCTGAGTATGTGGTTTATTTTTATTTTTATTTTTATTTTTTTTTATTTTTAAGTCTTCAATATGAACCTTACATTGTTGGGCTCATGATGTGAATGAAAGATAGCTCCTCCTCGAAGTGGAAAGGACTGGATGAGCATTGTGTGGGACAGCTAAGAGCCTTGGTCTGAACAGGATGTCTTGTGGGGGTTGAGAGTGTTGGTTTGAGACAGGGTCTTATGTAGCCCTTGAACTTGCCAGGAAGCACAGGATGACTTTGAATTGACCCTTCAACCTCCAGTCCCAAGTGCTGGGATTGCAGGCACTCATTGTCACAGCCAGCTTTAGACTCGATAAGCTGGACATTGCTTATTTGTCATCTAGGTGAACAACAGCTCCAGAACAGATGTAGACTTGCTCATTTTAGATCAGGTAGATCAACTGCCTGAACAAAGGACAAGACAAAAGGATGTAACTAGTAGCCATAGAGAAAACATTTTATTCATGGGAACAGGGAGAGAAGAGTGGGAGGCTGCACTGGGGAGCAGGCTGATCCTTGTGCTAATGAGGTAGCTTTAGCCTGGTTATCTGTCCTTTCTTCAGTGGAAAAAAAAAAATATAGAGCGGATGTTACCAGCTACAAGTGTGGGCAGAGAGAACTGTTGCTCTGAGAAAGAAGATAACTGTGTAAACCAGTTTATTTAGAAAAGAAGGAAAGGATATATGCATTCTGGCCTCACAAGATACTTGTATTAATAGATATCATACAAATTAAGGGAGGAAAAGAGCTAGACAAAGAGAGAATGATGTTGAAATGAACTTTTGTGACTTAGAACTTTTGTCAAAGAAAAAAGGAAACAGGTGGTCTAAAAGTTAAGAAACAGCAGGGCAGTGGTGGCACATGCCTTTGATCCCAGCACTTGGGAGGCAGAGGCAGGCAGATTTCTGAGTTCGAGGCCAGCCTGGTCTACAAAGTGAGTTCCAGGACAGCCAGGGCTACACAGAGAAACCCTGTCTCGAAAAACCAAAAAAATAAAAATAAAAATAAAAAATAATAATAAAAATAAAAGTTGAGAAATGACATATTTTCACATATAAGTCCTATGACATTAAATATAAAACATCTATTTGTAAATTATTATTATTATTGCTATTATTATTTTTGAGACAGGATTTCTCTGTGTAACCCTGGCTGTTCTGGAACTCAGAGATCCACCTGCCTCTGCCTCCCAAGAGCTGGGATTAAACATATGTGTCTCCACTTCCCCGATAATTTATCTTTGTAGCCCATCCTGGATCGAAATTTTCTCTTGTCATCCATGTTTGCTGTACATGTATTCTTCCTATTTCAGCCTGTCAAATGCTGATTACAGATGGGCAATCTGCAGTTACACCCGGGAGTTTCTAGAGAGATAGAATCATTCCTCACAGCAGACCAGCAGCAGACGACCGCAGGACAACCAGGAAACAAGGAGGCTGGAGGATTTTGCTGATAGTTTCTAAAGACTCAGTTCAGTGAAGGCTTTGGAGCAACTGGAAGGGATGGTGGAACTGGAGCAGACTGAGGAATGTCAGGGGTAGTTGGGGGAGGCCAGAAGAGGGCATCAGATCCCATTACAGATGGTTGTGAGCCACCATGTGGGTGCTGGGAATTGAACTCAGGACCTCTGGAAGAGCAGACAGTGCTTTTAACTACTGAGCCATCTTCAGCATTTTTTTTACTTAAATTGAATAGTGTATATCTTCCTGGTTGATTTATTTTATTTTATTTTGTATGTTTTTTAAAAATTGTATGAGTATTCTGTCTGCATGTACATCTGCATACAAGAAGAGGGCATTGGACCCCTTTACAGATGGTTGTAAGCCACCATGTGATTGCCAAGAATTGAACTCAGGATGTCTGGAAGATCAGCCAGTGCTCTTAACCGATGAGCCATCTCTCCAGCCCCCTTTATTTTATTTTTAAGTGGATGGGTGTTTTGCCTGTATGTTTGTATGTCTGTGCACCATATGCATGTCTGTGAAGTCAGAGCTGGTGTCCCAACACTAGAATTGTAGATAATTGTGAACCATGTGGATGCTGGGGATTAAACTTAGGTCCTCTGGAAGAGCAGACAGCACTTTTAACCACTGAGCCATCTCTCCAGCTTTCTTTGTTTTTTGAGACAGAGTCTAACTCTCTAGTCCTAGCTGCCCTATAAATCACTGTGCAGCCTAGGCTGGTCTCTGCCGTCCCTTATCTCAGCCTTCTAAGTGTAGGATGACCCCTGAGCCTGACTTCAGCAGGCTTACCCTCTTACTACACATGTTTCTCAGGCGTGACAAGAAGTTGTATACTCGCTAGCACTCGACACAGTTTCATATTTCCAAGGATCAGTCTCTTTTAGTCCTTGCTGGCCAGGAGCTGAGAGTTCCACAGGCCTCTTTCTCCGCAGTGCTGGCATTAGAGGTGTATGCCACCATGTCCAGCTGCCACAGAGCTTTGTGAGTCCCTGTGCTACCACCCCCAGCAGTTTATGTCTGAGTAATATGTGACCACAATAATATGTTATTTAGACTTATGAGCATGTCTTTCCCCCACTCACAAGCTCGCTCCTGTCTCGGACTACCCCAGTAGGGTATGGGAGTTCCTAGAATGAGGGTCCTCGAAGCTAGGTAGGTAAGGATTTGTTGGTGACAAACAAAAACAAACACAGAGGCAGTTTGAATCTGAGTGTATTTTGTAGCTCTCAGGCAGGGTTCGTTTTTTGTTTGTTTGTTTGTTTTTTTTCGAGGCAAGGTTTCTCTGTATAGCCCTGGTTGTCCTGGAACTCACTTTGTAGACCAGGCTGGCCTCAAACTCAGAAATCCACCTGCCTCTGCCTCCCAAGTGCTGGAATCAAAGGCGTGTGCCACCACCACCCGGCTAAAGCAGGGGTTTTTATACATTAAAAGAACAAACATTACAACTCTTAGAAGATGTGTTCAGTGAGCAATCACAAATACCATCAATGATGATTATCATTTAGCACAGTAAAGCACAAAAATCAAGCAAACATTACAACTCTGAAAAGAAGTACTCAGAGAATCACAAACAGAACAGGTAGCATCACGATTAATAGAAATCACCCTGTTACAGCCCTGAAAGGGTGTATTCAGTGGGACAGCCATCCAGGGCTAGAGGCGTATTCCTAAGAGCAGGTTAATAAGTCTTTATGGTCAATTATTGCTTGACATCTAATGCTTGATTTTTTATAACTCTTCAATGGGTAAATCTAAACTATTTTAATTCTTTTTAAAGGCTTTCTTTACCATATAGCAAAGCCCACCTCTGATAACACACATGTAGTCATATAAAATTTTATTGTTGGGAAAGTTTTTATCTGTCATAATGCTATTATATAACTTTATTAATGATTTATTTTAATTTTTTAAGATTTATTTATTTATTTATTTATTTATTATATATGAGTACACTGTTGCTGTCTTCAGACACACTAGAAGAGGGGGTCAGATCTTGTTATGGATGGTTGTGAGTCACCATGTCGTTGCTAGGATTTGAACTCAGGACCTTCAAAAGAGCAGTGAGTGCTCTTAGCCGCT
>JAKYLM010000412.1:0-29520 GCA_023634145.1 Thymallus thymallus
GTCATAGGATGTCTACACACCACAGTGTTGTAACCATGTGCAAGTCATCTAGGTTGGTGTTTGTTGCTCTTCTAGATTCATATAGCATCATCATCATTCGGATTTAGTCCAATGATGGAGCCTCCCTCCCTCCCTCCCTGCATTCATATAGTACACCTCAAATTAAGGACATTTGTATAGTACGCCTTTTATTGCCCATCCCATTCAACACTGACAGACAAAGACAAAGACAAGCAAAAAGGCCCGCGCTAGGCTATGGGGAAGGGATTTCAGACAACTTCTTCATATTCATGGATTTGCTTTTTCACTGACACGGTGGGTGGCTCTTAAAAGAGCCTTTGGGTTAATAGAGGACTACTCCCAATTTTACTTGGAACTCGTGTACTTGGTCACGGCCTTGGTGCCCTCCGACACGGCGTGCTTAGCCAGCTCGCCGGGGAGCAGCAGGCGCACTGCGGTCTGGATCTCCCTGGAGGTGATGGTAGAACGCTTGTTGTAGTGGGCCAGGCGAGAGGACTCTCCGGCGATACGCTCGAAGATGTCGTTCACGAACGAGTTCATGATTCCCATGGCCTTGGAGGAGATGCCGGTGTCGGGGTGGACCTGCTTCAGCACTTTGTACACGTAGATGGCGTAGCTCTCCTTCCTAGACTTTCGGCGCTTCTTGCCGCCTTTCCCTGCAGTCTTGGTGACGGCTTTCTTGGAGCCCTTCTTGGGCGCGGACTTCGCTGGCTCGGGCATGATGCTGTCTCGTTGCTTCTCAGGAACGAATGAGGGAGTGGAGGGCGCCTACCCGCCTTATGAAGAGGAAGCTAGGCAAATGCGCCGGCCGTGGACACACCCCTGCTTGCTCATAGGCTCCCCTGCCATCTGCCCAGTGGAGCTGTGGCGCTCAAAAGAGCCTTCCACTCAGAGGCTGCCTTCCCGAAACAAAGACAGCCCCTTCCCAATCTATATGGCCCTCTTATATGCTCTGTGCCAGTTGGTTAGGGAATTGGGCCTTTCAAAGCAAATGCCTACCGTTAATGCTCCAACTAATGCTTTGGATGGATGGAATTATTGCCCCCCACGGTCACTCAAAGGCTGGACTCAACAATGCATCCTCTTATTAATACTCCCTGTCCACTCCACTCAGAGTGGCTCATGTTTTCCTACTAAAAGAGCATACCAATACAACACTCATTTACCTAGATGGATTTGGCACTTTTGTCGCAGATATGGGTGGCTCTTAAAAGAGCCTTTGGGTTCAAGTCGGGATGTGGAGAGTTCCGAAGAGAGTGCGTTTAACCGCCGAAACCATACAGGGTGCGTCCCTGGCGTTTCAGAGCGTAGACCACGTCCATGGCGGTAACGGTCTTCCTCTTGGCGTGCTCGGTGTAGGTGACGGCGTCACGGATCACGTTCTCCAGGAACACCTTCAGGACACCGCGGGTCTCCTCGTAGATCAGGCCGGAGATACGCTTCACGCCGCCACGGCGAGCCAGACGGCGAATGGCGGGCTTGGTGATTCCCTGGATGTTATCGCGGAGAACTTTGCGGTGACGCTTGGCGCCTCCCTTTCCGAGTCCCTTGCCGCCTTTGCCTCTTCCTGACATGGTGTGCTAGCTTGTTGAGTTCAAGTCAATGAATGACTTGGCCGCCGCTGGCTGCTGCTATTATCTGCGTTTGGTGGACCTGATTGAGGCCAGCGGTACAGGATGCGCGCGCTTTTGCCTGAGTGGTTGGGGAGGAAGGGAAGGGGAGGGCGCTCGTGCTAGGGAACAAGGGAGGAGCGATAGGGGTTCTCAAAAGATGGCTTCGAGATGAAAAGAAAGCTGCTGACATGCGCGGGAAACATACTCCAATATTCATGCAGCCTATGTGGAACACAAGACCAAACGGTGTGTCCCAGTCTGATTCAACTCATTGAGGACAAGTTGGCCTACAACCAAAATGGCTACTGCTCTACCACTGGAGTTGGGGAACACTGAACTAGTAAAGAACTCCAATAGAGGCCCCGAGTAGAAAGGAGAAGAGAAGGGGACTCAAACTAGCACACAAAACCTTCTTTCCAAAAGATGCCCACTGTTTCATGAACGGATTCTTCATCCTTCCAATACACGGCACACAGTCAAAGTTGTTATAGGCTACAGGGAAACAAATACACACTTTGGATGGACATGTCATACAGCGGTAGTATATATTGACTGTCATTAATAACCATATTTTCTTCTTCTTTCTCCCCAAGAAATCGGATAGGAGGGGTGGTGATCCATCCCTCTGTAAACTGGAGCATTTGGCTAATATGTGTCACGATCCTTATGCCTGCTGTGTGATTGCCTGACATTACACAATGATGGAAGCACATTTGGAAATGTTTTCTATATTCTTGCATAAAGACGGCCATACGCATATACTGTTAGGCCGAGAGTGACATAACTTTACACTTTCACAGTGAAACGCAGTAAAACATTCCTCGGACGCCCACACACACACGCACACACACACACACACACACACACACACACACACACACACACGCACATACACATACGCACATACACACGCACTCACACAAACACACACACACACACACACACACACACACACACACACACACACACACACACACACACACACACACACGCACAATGAAGGGATTGTTTTCTTATGCATACAGTGGTGTCAATCTTGTATTGTACTTTTCTTTGCAAACCAATAAAACAAAGCTTCTTATTATGGAATTATTGGTATGATGTTGATCATTTGTAGCCTAGATAGCACTATGTTTCCGAAAATAACGGCCCCAGAAGGAGGGCCCGTCTCGACTGTTCGTTTACAAAGGTACAAATGGGGGGGGGGGGGGGGGACCCATTGATGCCATAAGGGCCCATGAGCACATACTGCCACTTTATAGTTCAGTCTAGTTTAACATCTCCCATAATTGTCTCTTACCTGTGCTTAGTGGCTGCCGGCCCTCGGTTTAGTACATCCGGGAACAGAGGTTGCCTTTTAGGAGAACCACTTACAAGGTTTTGACTAGGTGGGATACAGCTACCCCCGGGTGTGGCTTTTCCCTAGCAGGTTAGGAGAATTAGGTTAAGGTTAGGAAAACGGTTAGGGTTACCTAAAATGTCACTTCGGTCAGAGCTGTAGTCCATCTGGTCACGACCGACTTACAAGTCATCACACAGAGAGCAGACTTGAAGCACAAGTGCACTGTCTTGAAGACTGCACCGGACTGAATTGGAATGCCTCTAACAGCACACAACCTACATTGACCCTTTGTGATGTCACAGTCGGCCCCTCGGAACTCTGGCACCCAACATTCTCAATCACCTTGGACGCCAAAGCCAAACATTCTCTTATCACTCACATGCACAAAAGAAGAACTAGGGAGAAGGCTGCCATGAATTAGTTGCTGAAAAGCAAACAACCTTCGCAGAGCAAGATCATAGGACTGGGAGTTAATAATACTACTCTGTCTGCGTAGGTGTTTTGGGGCCTTGTGTTGAACAGCAGGTGAGACCCTTTCACTAGCTCCCTTCAACTGCTTGCATGACCCTATTCTCAACAGCCTTGTTATTCTATAGGCTAGAGTGCAGATACTTCACTTGTACAGTACAACACAGAGGGCCTGTTAGCCTAGGAAATATAGTATAGCCTAGGTAATCCACTTTGACTACAGTGACAATGGTAGTAAAGTAGGCTACAGTACAATGGATCAATGGACCCAACTGAGGAAAACGCCTAACAACATAGAAAGACAGACACTTCAGTGGAACCCACAGGGCAAGACAGGTAGGAAGACATGGAGAAGGACTGATGAAGAGGAGATGAAGAAGACCGGAAGGGTTCAGCCAAGATGCACTGTTGACTCCCTATGGTTCATTTAGGAGCTCAAAGGAATCACTCAACTCATATAGGTAGGGAGGTATTTCACCGCCACCTGCTGGATCAGAAGTCATGTTGCCAACAGAATCAGAATCAGAATCAGAATCAGAATCAGAATCAGAATCAGAATCTGAATCAGAAAGAGCTTTATTGCCGAGTGTGCTTGAACACACAAGGGACTTTTTCTTGGTACTGAAGCTTCCAGTGCACAAATACAAATACAACAAGAAACATATTAATAAACATTCAAAAATATAAATAAAAAACATATATATATAAGTTGGGTTTAGTCAGAATAACATTTACAGATTATGAACATATTTACAGTATTTTAAGTGACTAGTATGAATACGTATAAATATCACCTGAGTTTAGAGATATTGCACCAAACAGTGTGAGTATTGCACTTACAGGCATATGCCTTGGGAGGTATGTTAACTGTTCAGAAGGGTTAATGGCCTGTGGGAAGAAACTGTTCCTGCCCTTAGATGCACTAGGACCTATAAAGAATTAGTCAACTCATCATTCATGTCATATAGGGAGGGATTGATCAGAAGTACTATTCACCATGTCCACAGAGAGCCATCTTCGCTCAACCGGTGCATTTTTCATCATACGTATGTGGTAAAAGAACAACAACAACAACAACAACAACAACAACAGATCATCAAATAGGCAGCAGTGGTTGCAAAACACATTTTCAAAGTAGAGCACATCAAATCATACAGTTCCGTTTTCACCAAACTTAATCAGTGTTTCACCTAGAAATACATGCTTCACATTGCAATACATGTTCTTATAAAGTCCACAGTGCCATGAATTGGTTGCTGAAAAGCAAACAACCTTCACAGAGCAAGAGCATAGGACTGGTAGTGAATAATACTCTGTCTGTGTAGGTAATTTGACATCATCTTCTTTTTCATTTGTTCTAATGTATGCCACTGTTACTTCATCCGACTGCTCTGAATTCCTAATAACTGAACCGTTTGGTGTTAACCTCCAGATTTGTTGGTCTACTGCAGATTTGGAACACTACACTAACTCATGAAAATGTATGTTTGTGATGTTTATTTCTTTTTTATTTCACCTTTATTTAACCAGGTAAGTCAGTTGAGAACACGTTCTCATTTGCAACTGCGACCTGGCCAAGACAAAGCAAAGCAGTGCGACAAAAACAACACAGAGTTACACAGTAAACAAAGTCAAAAACACAATAGAAGAAATCTATATACAGAGTGCAAAATGTAGTGCAAAATGCAGTAAGGTTACGAGGTAGGACAATAAATAGACCGTAGTGGTGAAATCAATTACAGATTATCATTAACACAGGAATGAAGGATGTGCAAATTATTATGTGCAAATATAATGTATATTATAAATAGGTATAAAATGACGGTAACTTGGGGGAAACGCAACCCTTAAGGGAAATGTCTACTTTCTGACAACGTTTGCTAACATTTAGATTTGTGTATACTGGCTATCCTTAGGCAAACGCATTTTAGAAGGGAAAGAAGTGGGCCCGAATTAATACTCTTTTTGGTCTTCAACAAAACCTAAACCACCCTTTTGTAGTATGACTTATGAATATTAGTTTATGATCCTAATGTCTATACTTGAACATTGATTGTTTTATCTGTCAAATCTGGCTGACAACCTTTCATTTACTGGCCTTATTTCACTCCCTTTAGGAACGCACACTTTGGCAGTACCCGACTTTAACCACAAGATGTCCTCAGTGCTCCACCGTAAAGTTTTGCCCTCTGCATGAGTCTCTCAGCAGGACTGCAGTATGTGAGTTTCAAAGGCATTTGGCATGCAATGCTTTTCTTGACTACATGCTCCACTAATAGTGTCATAGTCACAATTATTCGTCTTAAAACAAGTGTTACTATTTGGCCTATATTACCATCACTCATTACTGGTAGTTGATTTTTCCCTCATTTGCAAAGCCCTGGACTGTGCTGCTACTTTAGTGGACAGGAAGTGGATGATAGATAGATAGATAACTTTATTGATCCCCGAGGGGAAATGTCTTAAAGACGGGTATACTTTTAGACGTGTTAGTGAACAACATGCATGGTGGGTGGGTAATGTAGAGGTGCGTGTAGTAATGGAGAACAAAAAAAATTGCCTTTTTGATGGAAATATGGAGGTGGCTCTTAAAAGAGCCTTTGGGGGATTTTGGAGATCAGGTCATCCTCATTTAAGCGCGCTCTCCGCGAATACGGCGGGCCAGCTGGATGTCCTTGGGCATGATGGTCACCCTCTTGGCGTGGATGGCGCACAGGTTGGTGTCCTCGAAGAGGCCGACCAGGTAAGCCTCGCTAGCCTCCTGCAGGGCCATCACAGCGGAGCTCTGGAAGCGCAGGTCGGTCTTGAAGTCCTGGGCGATTTCTCTCACCAGGCGCTGGAAGGGCAGCTTGCGGATGAGCAGCTCAGTGGACTTCTGGTAACGACGGATCTCTCTCAGAGCCACGGTGCCGGGCCTGTAACGGTGAGGCTTCTTCACGCCGCCGGTTGCCGGGGCGCTCTTGCGCGCAGCCTTGGTGGCGAGCTGCTTCCTGGGGGCTTTGCCACCGGTGGATTTGCGAGCGGTTTGCTTGGTTCGGGCCATGGCGCTCTCTTGCTTCCTTCTTTGACAGTCGGAGTATAGCCTCGAAATGCCTATGTGAAGTATATAAAGGCTGCAGCGGAGTCTGCTGATTGGACACCCTCTCCCCACCACCCCGATTGGCCCGTTGCGGAGGCCTCCTCCGTCGCCCATTGGACAGGAGGCACGGCCTCTCCATGCCGCCCAAACATTCAACCCTCCCACTTCCCGAGGCGCGCATTACTTCTTTTGTTAGGCAATAGTACACTTTCTGCGCAATAAAGGTCGCCGAAGGCAAGAGGGAACTGTTAGAGCCATGCTCTATCCAAATGCTAGCCTGCTACGTAGGTGTTGTTGTTCATTCGAGGCCTCATGTTACTGTGCCATATGTATTTAACAAGCAGTCACAAATAGTTGTATACACACAGTTATGGAAAGGTACTTTGCGCTTTTGGAGAGCTAGGTGGTTGGCTCTTAAAAGAGCCTTTGGGTGTTTTGAGTAGTCAAGTTGTGAATTTACTTGGCTTTGACGGCCTTCTCGGTCTTCTTGGGGAGAAGCACTGCCTGGATGTTGGGCAGCACACCACCCTGAGCGATGGTCACACCGCCGAGCAGTTTGTTCAGCTCCTCGTCGTTACGGACGGCCAGTTGGAGGTGACGGGGGATGATACGGGTCTTCTTGTTGTCACGGGCAGCGTTGCCAGCCAACTCCAGGATCTCAGCAGTCAGGTACTCGAGCACGGCGGCCAGGTAGACGGGTGCACCAGCGCCCACACGCTCGGCGTAGTTGCCTTTGCGCAGCAGCCTGTGCACACGGCCCACGGGGAACTGGAGCCCGGCACGGGATGAACGTGTCTTTGCCTTCGCCCTGGCCTTGCCTCCGGTTTTGCCTCTTCCGCTCATAGTGATAGCTTGTGTAAGTCAGAGAAAGTCTGAATGAGCCGCTCTGCACTTGGAGAGCCTTACTTATACCTCGCCACAATAGGCTTCGATTGGCCACCAGGGCGTAGTGGCCTTATCCAATTGGAGTGAGGGACAGACATACAGTCAGCCCTAAGCCGGCCCCCACCCACAGGCAGGCAGGGAGGGAGGGAGGGAGGGAGGGAGGGGTAGGCTACTCTGTTTCCCTCCGACTTTGTCTCAAGTGAGAAAAGTAACAAAGTGTATTATTATTATTATTATTATTACATGCAAAATCTTACAACAAAAATAGCCCAATGGCTCATATATACAAATGGCTGGTGACAAATGAGCCATTTTGCGCCACTCTTTTACACGGCTCTCCCTTCGCCTCTTTCACCGTCTCTCCTCTTTCTTTCCCCCGCACACACTCAGAGTGGAACAATGTTGTGTGCGTAAAAGTAGCCTAGTGTATAGTGTAGTGTACGTCCTGTCTTTTTCAGGACAGGTAGTACATGGAAATAAAAGCGCTTTTATGGAAAGAGGTGGGTGGCTCTTAAAAGAGCCTTTTGTGGTACAACATGTGTCGAGTAGAACACTTGTCTGTAATATGTTTACTTCTTCTTGGGGGCTGCCTTCTTGGCCTTGGCTGCCTTGGGCTTGGCGGCTTTGGGCTTCGCTGCCTTGGTAGCCTTCTTGGGGCTTTTGGCGGCCTTTTTGGCCGCTGCGGCGGGCTTCTTCACCTTCTTGGGGCTCTTGGCAGCCTTTTTGGGTGTAGCGGGCTTCTTGGCCTTCTTGGGGGACTTCTTTGCGGCTACGGGCTTCTTGGCTGCTGCCTTCTTGGGCTTCTTCGCCGCGGCGGGCTTCTTTGCGGCCACCTTCTTTGCTTTGGGGGCTGCTGCTGCGGCTTTCTTTGCGGGCTTCTTCGTCTCCACGGCTTTCTTGTTGAGCTTGAAGGAGCCGGAGGCACCGGTGCCCTTGGTCTGGACCAGGGTGCCCTTGGTGACGAGGCTCTTGACGGCGATCTTGACGCGGGAGTTGTTCTTCTCCACATCATAGCCGCCTGCCGCAAGAGACTTCTTGAGCGCAGCCAGAGACACGCCGCTCCTCTCCTTGGAGGCGGACACAGCCTTGACGATGAGCTCGCCTACGCTGGGTCCCGCTTTCTTTGGCTTGGCTGCTGCCTTCTTCTTGGGTGCCTTGGCCGGCGCGGCGGCGGCTGGTGCTGGTGCGACTTCTGCCATGTCTCTCGTTTGGAATAGTGTGTGCGAGGAGTAGTTTGCTGTAGACGCTGCTCTGAGCTATTGAAGCGCCACACAGAGCAGGGGGCTGGCCTTAAACGCGACATGAGAACCATGTAGACTCAAGCCACCCAGCTCGGCTTCTCCGGCCTGGCCAAATGCTCTTTCACTTGTGTTTTCTGTTCGCCAATATCGGCCCAAAAGTCACCGACGGAGCCGTGTTTTTGGTCCAAAAGCGAACGGGCCAGCGAGCAGACTTGTCTCCGTTCAGAATAAATGCATGTGGGCCGCCGAAGCCCGGTGCATTTTGTTGCAACTCGCTCAAAACCTCACCGTTCGACTGTCGGCTGGAGCGGTGCGCACTGGTTTTCCTGTGCTATTTGTCTCCTAAATGGCCTAAAAGGTCATCCGATTGCGAGCAGCACTTGTTGTGTAGTGAGCCGAGATGTGTGGCAAGGGAGTGAAATGGTTTGGGGTCCCCTGATGTGGTCCGGGGTGATTTAAAGAAGAGCTCTTTTGGGGACCTTAAAACACATGCACTTGTGAGGCCTGGCTGAGACTAGTGTTGTAGTTGAACTTTCAAGTTGTGTTCGCCGTATGTACAGGACCCACATGGTTTACACTGTCCAACGACATGCTTACTTGCACTGTGTGTGTGTGTTAATGTATTAGTCCTTTTTTTGTGCACTTGCACTGTGTGTTGTTGTATTTGTAGCCTACTATTTGGCCACACCAGTGAGTGTACTGTACTGTGTGTGCATCTCCAAAGAGGGAATATATTTATATATCTATCTATCTTCTTGTTGTTGTTGTTCACCTGTTAAGTTGCCTCGGGTGAGTAGAGGATTTAGGCGGGTGTGGAAAGAAGCTCACCTTGTAAGCCGGGGTCTGCGGCCTTCCTTCTCGCATTCCTTCCTCGCTTGACTCCGCAGCGTGACTCGGTCTTTGTGTCTGCGGGTCTTGGTGGCTGGCTGGCGCTATGGAGGCTGGCGCCCCATGGGCTTGGGCGCGCAGATGTAGGCCCAGAGGTTCTCTCTCTCTCTCTCTCTCTCTCTCTCTCTATATATGGCATTCCACTCCCAAAAGGAGTTCCTACCTAAGTGTCATAGGATGTCTACACACCACAGTGTTGTAACCATGTGCAAGTCATCTAGGTTGGTGTTTGTTGCTCTTCTAGATTCATATAGCATCATCATCATTCGGATTTAGTCCAATGATGGAGCCTCCCTCCCTCCCTCCCTGCATTCATATAGTACACCTCAAATTAAGGACATTTGTATAGTACGCCTTTTATTGCCCATCCCATTCAACACTGACAGACAAAGACAAAGACAAGCAAAAAGGCCCGCGCTAGGCTATGGGGAAGGGATTTCAGACAACTTCTTCATATTCATGGATTTGCTTTTTTCACTGACACGGTGGGTGGCTCTTAAAAGAGCCTTTGGGTTAATAGAGGACTACTCCAATTTTACTTGGAACTCGTGTACTTGGTCACGGCCTTGGTGCCCTCCGACACGGCGTGCTTAGCCAGCTCGCCGGGGAGCAGCAGGCGCACTGCGGTCTGGATCTCCCTGGAGGTGATGGTAGAACGCTTGTTGTAGTGGGCCAGGCGAGAGGACTCTCCGGCGATACGCTCGAAGATGTCGTTCACGAACGAGTTCATGATTCCCATGGCCTTGGAGGAGATGCCGGTGTCGGGGTGGACCTGCTTCAGCACTTTGTACACGTAGATGGCGTAGCTCTCCTTCCTAGACTTTCGGCGCTTCTTGCCGCCTTTCCCTGCAGTCTTGGTGACGGCTTTCTTGGAGCCCTTCTTGGGCGCGGACTTCGCTGGCTCGGGCATGATGCTGTCTCGTTGCTTCTCAGGAACGAATGAGGGAGTGGAGGGCGCCTACCCGCCTTATGAAGAGGAAGCTAGGCAAATGCGCCGGCCGTGGACACACCCCTGCTTGCTCATAGGCTCCCCTGCCATCTGCCCAGTGGAGCTGTGGCGCTCAAAAGAGCCTTCCACTCAGAGGCTGCCTTCCCGAAACAAAGACAGCCCCTTCCCAATCTATATGGCCCTCTTATATGCTCTGTGCCAGTTGGTTAGGGAATTGGGCCTTTCAAAGCAAATGCCTACCGTTAATGCTCCAACTAATGCTTTGGATGGATGGAATTATTGCCCCCCACGGTCACTCAAAGGCTGGACTCAACAATGCATCCTCTTATTAATACTCCCTGTCCACTCCACTCAGAGTGGCTCATGTTTTCCTACTAAAAGAGCATACCAATACAACACTCATTTACCTAGATGGATTTGGCACTTTTGTCGCAGATATGGGTGGCTCTTAAAAGAGCCTTTGGGTTCAAGTCGGGATGTGGAGAGTTCCGAAGAGAGTGCGTTTAACCGCCGAAACCATACAGGGTGCGTCCCTGGCGTTTCAGAGCGTAGACCACGTCCATGGCGGTAACGGTCTTCCTCTTGGCGTGCTCGGTGTAGGTGACGGCGTCACGGATCACGTTCTCCAGGAACACCTTCAGGACACCGCGGGTCTCCTCGTAGATCAGGCCGGAGATACGCTTCACGCCGCCACGGCGAGCCAGACGGCGAATGGCGGGCTTGGTGATTCCCTGGATGTTATCGCGGAGAACTTTGCGGTGACGCTTGGCGCCTCCCTTTCCGAGTCCCTTGCCGCCTTTGCCTCTTCCTGACATGGTGTGCTAGCTTGTTGAGTTCAAGTCAATGAATGACTTGGCCGCCGCTGGCTGCTGCTATTATCTGCGTTTGGTGGACCTGATTGAGGCCAGCGGTACAGGATGCGCGCGCTTTTGCCTGAGTGGTTGGGGAGGGAAGGGAAGGGGAGGGCGCTCGTGCTAGGGAACAAGGGAGGAGCGATAGGGGTTCTCAAAAGATGGCTTCGAGATGAAAAGAAAGCTGCTGACATGCGCGGGAAACATACTCCAATATTCATGCAGCCTATGTGGAACACAAGACCAAACGGTGTGTCCCAGTCTGATTCAACTCATTGAGGACAAGTTGGCCTACAACCAAAATGGCTACTGCTCTACCACTGGAGTTGGGGAACACTGAACTAGTAAAGAACTCCAATAGAGGCCCCGAGTAGAAAGGAGAAGAGAAGGGGACTCAAACTAGCACACAAAACCTTCTTTCCAAAAGATGCCCACTGTTTCATGAACGGATTCTTCATCCTTCCAATACACGGCACACAGTCAAAGTTGTTATAGGCTACAGGGAAACAAATACACACTTTGGATGGACATGTCATACAGCGGTAGTATATATTGACTGTCATTAATAACCATATTTTCTTCTTCTTTCTCCCCAAGAAATCGGATAGGAGGGGTGGTGATCCATCCCTCTGTAAACTGGAGCATTTGGCTAATATGTGTCACGATCCTTATGCCTGCTGTGTGATTGCCTGACATTACACAATGATGGAAGCACATTTGGAAATGTTTTCTATATTCTTGCATAAAGACGGCCATACGCATATACTGTTAGGCCGAGAGTGACATAACTTTACACTTTCACAGTGAAACGCAGTAAAACATTCCTCGGACGCCCACACACACACGCACACACACACACACACACACACACACACACACACACACACACGCACATACACATACGCACATACACACGCACTCACACAAACACACACACACACACACACACACACACACACACACACACACACACACACACACACACACACACACACGCACAATGAAGGGATTGTTTTCTTATGCATACAGTGGTGTCAATCTTGTATTGTACTTTTCTTTGCAAACCAATAAAACAAAGCTTCTTATTATGGAATTATTGGTATGATGTTGATCATTTGTAGCCTAGATAGCACTATGTTTCCGAAAATAACGGCCCCAGAAGGAGGGCCCGTCTCGACTGTTCGTTTACAAAGGTACAAATGGGGGGGGGGGGGGGGGGACCCATTGATGCCATAAGGGCCCATGAGCACATACTGCCACTTTATAGTTCAGTCTAGTTTAACATCTCCCATAATTGTCTCTTACCTGTGCTTAGTGGCTGCCGGCCCTCGGTTTAGTACATCCGGGAACAGAGGTTGCCTTTTAGGAGAACCACTTACAAGGTTTTGACTAGGTGGGATACAGCTACCCCCGGGTGTGGCTTTTCCCTAGCAGGTTAGGAGAATTAGGTTAAGGTTAGGAAAACGGTTAGGGTTACCTAAAATGTCACTTCCGGTCAGAGCTGTAGTCCATCTGGTCACGACCGACTTACAAGTCATCACACAGAGAGCAGACTTGAAGCACAAGTGCACTGTCTTGAAGACTGCACCGGACTGAATTGGAATGCCTCTAACAGCACACAACCTACATTGACCCTTTGTGATGTCACAGTCGGCCCCTCGGAACTCTGGCACCCAACATTCTCAATCACCTTGGACGCCAAAGCCAAACATTCTCTTATCACTCACATGCACAAAAGAAGAACTAGGGAGAAGGCTGCCATGAATTAGTTGCTGAAAAGCAAACAACCTTCGCAGAGCAAGATCATAGGACTGGGAGTTAATAATACTACTCTGTCTGCGTAGGTGTTTTGGGGCCTTGTGTTGAACAGCAGGTGAGACCCTTTCACTAGCTCCCTTCAACTGCTTGCATGACCCTATTCTCAACAGCCTTGTTATTCTATAGGCTAGAGTGCAGATACTTCACTTGTACAGTACAACACAGAGGGCCTGTTAGCCTAGGAAATATAGTATAGCCTAGGTAATCCACTTTGACTACAGTGACAATGGTAGTAAAGTAGGCTACAGTACAATGGATCAATGGACCCAACTGAGGAAAACGCCTAACAACATAGAAAGACAGACACTTCAGTGGAACCCACAGGGCAAGACAGGTAGGAAGACATGGAGAAGGACTGATGAAGAGGAGATGAAGAAGACCGGAAGGGTTCAGCCAAGATGCACTGTTGACTCCCTATGGTTCATTTAGGAGCTCAAAGGAATCACTCAACTCATATAGGTAGGGAGGTATTTCACCGCCACCTGCTGGATCAGAAGTCATGTTGCCAACAGAATCAGAATCAGAATCAGAATCAGAATCAGAATCAGAATCAGAATCTGAATCAGAAAGAGCTTTATTGCCGAGTGTGCTTGAACACACAAGGGACTTTTTCTTGGTACTGAAGCTTCCAGTGCACAAATACAAATACAACAAGAAACATATTAATAAACATTCAAAAATATAAATAAAAAACATATATATATAAGTTGGGTTTAGTCAGAATAACATTTACAGATTATGAACATATTTACAGTATTTTAAGTGACTAGTATGAATACGTATAAATATCACCTGAGTTTAGAGATATTGCACCAAACAGTGTGAGTATTGCACTTACAGGCATATGCCTTGGGAGGTATGTTAACTGTTCAGAAGGGTTAATGGCCTGTGGGAAGAAACTGTTCCTGCCCTTAGATGCACTAGGACCTATAAAGAATTAGTCAACTCATCATTCATGTCATATAGGGAGGGATTGATCAGAAGTACTATTCACCATGTCCACAGAGAGCCATCTTCGCTCAACCGGTGCATTTTTCATCATACGTATGTGGTAAAAGAACAACAACAACAACAACAACAACAACAACAGATCATCAAATAGGCAGCAGTGGTTGCAAAACACATTTTCAAAGTAGAGCACATCAAATCATACAGTTCCGTTTTCACCAAACTTAATCAGTGTTTCACCTAGAAATACATGCTTCACATTGCAATACATGTTCTTATAAAGTCCACAGTGCCATGAATTGGTTGCTGAAAAGCAAACAACCTTCACAGAGCAAGAGCATAGGACTGGTAGTGAATAATACTCTGTCTGTGTAGGTAATTTGACATCATCTTCTTTTTCATTTGTTCTAATGTATGCCACTGTTACTTCATCCGACTGCTCTGAATTCCTAATAACTGAACCGTTTGGTGTTAACCTCCAGATTTGTTGGTCTACTGCAGATTTGGAACACTACACTAACTCATGAAAATGTATGTTTGTGATGTTTATTTCTTTTTTATTTCACCTTTATTTAACCAGGTAAGTCAGTTGAGAACACGTTCTCATTTGCAACTGCGACCTGGCCAAGACAAAGCAAAGCAGTGCGACAAAAACAACACAGAGTTACACAGTAAACAAAGTCAAAAACACAATAGAAGAAATCTATATACAGAGTGCAAAATGTAGTGCAAAATGCAGTAAGGTTACGAGGTAGGACAATAAATAGACCGTAGTGGTGAAATCAATTACAGATTATCATTAACACAGGAATGAAGGATGTGCAAATTATTATGTGCAAATATAATGTATATTATAAATAGGTATAAAATGACGGTAACTTGGGGGGAAACGCAACCCTTAAGGGAAATGTCTACTTTCTGACAACGTTTGCTAACATTTAGATTTGTGTATACTGGCTATCCTTAGGCAAACGCATTTTAGAAGGGAAAGAAGTGGGCCCGAATTAATACTCTTTTTGGTCTTCAACAAAACCTAAACCACCCTTTTGTAGTATGACTTATGAATATTAGTTTATGATCCTAATGTCTATACTTGAACATTGATTGTTTTATCTGTCAAATCTGGCTGACAACCTTTCATTTACTGGCCTTATTTCACTCCCTTTAGGAACGCACACTTTGGCAGTACCCGACTTTAACCACAAGATGTCCTCAGTGCTCCACCGTAAAGTTTTGCCCTCTGCATGAGTCTCTCAGCAGGACTGCAGTATGTGAGTTTCAAAGGCATTTGGCATGCAATGCTTTTCTTGACTACATGCTCCACTAATAGTGTCATAGTCACAATTATTCATCTTAAAACAAGTGTTACTATTTGGCCTATATTACCATCACTCATTACTGGTAGTTGATTTTTCCCTCATTTGCAAAGCCCTGGACTGTGCTGCTACTTTAGTGGACAGGAAGTGGATGATAGATAGATAGATAACTTTATTGATCCCCGAGGGGAAATGTCTTAAAGACGGGTATACTTTTAGACGTGTTAGTGAACAACATGCATGGTGGGTGGGTAATGTAGAGGTGCGTGTAGTAATGGAGAACAAAAAAAATTGCCTTTTTGATGGAAATATGGAGGTGGCTCTTAAAAGAGCCTTTGGGGGATTTTGGAGATCAGGTCATCCTCATTTAAGCGCGCTCTCCGCGAATACGGCGGGCCAGCTGGATGTCCTTGGGCATGATGGTCACCCTCTTGGCGTGGATGGCGCACAGGTTGGTGTCCTCGAAGAGGCCGACCAGGTAAGCCTCGCTAGCCTCCTGCAGGGCCATCACAGCGGAGCTCTGGAAGCGCAGGTCGGTCTTGAAGTCCTGGGCGATTTCTCTCACCAGGCGCTGGAAGGGCAGCTTGCGGATGAGCAGCTCAGTGGACTTCTGGTAACGACGGATCTCTCTCAGAGCCACGGTGCCGGGCCTGTAACGGTGAGGCTTCTTCACGCCGCCGGTTGCCGGGGCGCTCTTGCGCGCAGCCTTGGTGGCGAGCTGCTTCCTGGGGGCTTTGCCACCGGTGGATTTGCGAGCGGTTTGCTTGGTTCGGGCCATGGCGCTCTCTTGCTTCCTTCTTTGACAGTCGGAGTATAGCCTCGAAATGCCTATGTGAAGTATATAAAGGCTGCAGCGGAGTCTGCTGATTGGACACCCTCTCCCCACCACCCCGATTGGCCCGTTGCGGAGGCCTCCTCCGTCGCCCATTGGACAGGAGGCACGGCCTCTCCATGCCGCCCAAACATTCAACCCTCCCACTTCCCGAGGCGCGCATTACTTCTTTTGTTAGGCAATAGTACACTTTCTGCGCAATAAAGGTCGCCGAAGGCAAGAGGGAACTGTTAGAGCCATGCTCTATCCAAATGCTAGCCTGCTACGTAGGTGTTGTTGTTCATTCGAGGCCTCATGTTACTGTGCCATATGTATTTAACAAGCAGTCACAAATAGTTGTATACACACAGTTATGGAAAGGTACTTTGCGCTTTTGGAGAGCTAGGTGGTTGGCTCTTAAAAGAGCCTTTGGGTGTTTTGAGTAGTCAAGTTGTGAATTTACTTGGCTTTGACGGCCTTCTCGGTCTTCTTGGGGAGAAGCACTGCCTGGATGTTGGGCAGCACACCACCCTGAGCGATGGTCACACCGCCGAGCAGTTTGTTCAGCTCCTCGTCGTTACGGACGGCCAGTTGGAGGTGACGGGGGATGATACGGGTCTTCTTGTTGTCACGGGCAGCGTTGCCAGCCAACTCCAGGATCTCAGCAGTCAGGTACTCGAGCACGGCGGCCAGGTAGACGGGTGCACCAGCGCCCACACGCTCGGCGTAGTTGCCTTTGCGCAGCAGCCTGTGCACACGGCCCACGGGGAACTGGAGCCCGGCACGGGATGAACGTGTCTTTGCCTTCGCCCTGGCCTTGCCTCCGGTTTTGCCTCTTCCGCTCATAGTGATAGCTTGTGTAAGTCAGAGAAAGTCTGAATGAGCCGCTCTGCACTTGGAGAGCCTTACTTATACCTCGCCACAATAGGCTTCGATTGGCCACCAGGGCGTAGTGGCCTTATCCAATTGGAGTGAGGGACAGACATACAGTCAGCCCTAAGCCGGCCCCCACCCACAGGCAGGCAGGGAGGGAGGGAGGGAGGGAGGGAGGGGTAGGCTACTCTGTTTCCCTCCGACTTTGTCTCAAGTGAGAAAAGTAACAAAGTGTATTATTATTATTATTATTATTACATGCAAAATCTTACAACAAAAATAGCCCAATGGCTCATATATACAAATGGCTGGTGACAAATGAGCCATTTTGCGCCACTCTTTTACACGGCTCTCCCTTCGCCTCTTTCACCGTCTCTCCTCTTTCTTTCCCCCGCACACACTCAGAGTGGAACAATGTTGTGTGCGTAAAAGTAGCCTAGTGTATAGTGTAGTGTACGTCCTGTCTTTTTCAGGACAGGTAGTACATGGAAATAAAAGCGCTTTTATGGAAAGAGGTGGGTGGCTCTTAAAAGAGCCTTTTGTGGTACAACATGTGTCGAGTAGAACACTTGTCTGTAATATGTTTACTTCTTCTTGGGGGCTGCCTTCTTGGCCTTGGCTGCCTTGGGCTTGGCGGCTTTGGGCTTCGCTGCCTTGGTAGCCTTCTTGGGGCTTTTGGCGGCCTTTTTGGCCGCTGCGGCGGGCTTCTTCACCTTCTTGGGGCTCTTGGCAGCCTTTTTGGGTGTAGCGGGCTTCTTGGCCTTCTTGGGGGACTTCTTTGCGGCTACGGGCTTCTTGGCTGCTGCCTTCTTGGGCTTCTTCGCCGCGGCGGGCTTCTTTGCGGCCACCTTCTTTGCTTTGGGGGCTGCTGCTGCGGCTTTCTTTGCGGGCTTCTTCGTCTCCACGGCTTTCTTGTTGAGCTTGAAGGAGCCGGAGGCACCGGTGCCCTTGGTCTGGACCAGGGTGCCCTTGGTGACGAGGCTCTTGACGGCGATCTTGACGCGGGAGTTGTTCTTCTCCACATCATAGCCGCCTGCCGCAAGAGACTTCTTGAGCGCAGCCAGAGACACGCCGCTCCTCTCCTTGGAGGCGGACACAGCCTTGACGATGAGCTCGCCTACGCTGGGTCCCGCTTTCTTTGGCTTGGCTGCTGCCTTCTTCTTGGGTGCCTTGGCCGGCGCGGCGGCGGCTGGTGCTGGTGCGACTTCTGCCATGTCTCTCGTTTGGAATAGTGTGTGCGAGGAGTAGTTTGCTGTAGACGCTGCTCTGAGCTATTGAAGCGCCACACAGAGCAGGGGGCTGGCCTTAAACGCGACATGAGAACCATGTAGACTCAAGCCACCCAGCTCGGCTTCTCCGGCCTGGCCAAATGCTCTTTCACTTGTGTTTTCTGTTCGCCAATATCGGCCCAAAAGTCACCGACGGAGCCGTGTTTTTGGTCCAAAAGCGAACGGGCCAGCGAGCAGACTTGTCTCCGTTCAGAATAAATGCATGTGGGCCGCCGAAGCCCGGTGCATTTTGTTGCAACTCGCTCAAAACCTCACCGTTCGACTGTCGGCTGGAGCGGTGCGCACTGGTTTTCCTGTGCTATTTGTCTCCTAAATGGCCTAAAAGGTCATCCGATTGCGAGCAGCACTTGTTGTGTAGTGAGCCGAGATGTGTGGCAAGGGAGTGAAATGGTTTGGGGTCCCCTGATGTGGTCCGGGGTGATTTAAAGAAGAGCTCTTTTGGGGACCTTAAAACACATGCACTTGTGAGGCCTGGCTGAGACTAGTGTTGTAGTTGAACTTTCAAGTTGTGTTCGCCGTATGTACAGGACCCACATGGTTTACACTGTCCAACGACATGCTTACTTGCACTGTGTGTGTGTGTTAATGTATTAGTCCTTTTTTTGTGCACTTGCACTGTGTGTTGTTGTATTTGTAGCCTACTATTTGGCCACACCAGTGAGTGTACTGTACTGTGTGTGCATCTCCAAAGAGGGAATATATTTATATATCTATCTATCTTCTTGTTGTTGTTGTTCACCTGTTAAGTTGCCTCGGGTGAGTAGAGGATTTAGGCGGGTGTGGAAAGAAGCTCACCTTGTAAGCCGGGGTCTGCGGCCTTCCTTCTCGCATTCCTTCCTCGCTTGACTCCGCAGCGTGACTCGGTCTTTGTGTCTGCGGGTCTTGGTGGCTGGCTGGCGCTATGGAGGCTGGCGCCCCATGGGCTTGGGCGCGCAGATGTAGGCCCAGAGGTTCTCTCTCTCTCTCTCTCTCTCTCTCTCTCTATATATGGCATTCCACTCCCAAAAGGAGTTCCTACCTAAGTGTCATAGGATGTCTACACACCACAGTGTTGTAACCATGTGCAAGTCATCTAGGTTGGTGTTTGTTGCTCTTCTAGATTCATATAGCATCATCATCATTCGGATTTAGTCCAATGATGGAGCCTCCCTCCCTCCCTCCCTGCATTCATATAGTACACCTCAAATTAAGGACATTTGTATAGTACGCCTTTTATTGCCCATCCCATTCAACACTGACAGACAAAGACAAAGACAAGCAAAAAGGCCCGCGCTAGGCTATGGGGAAGGGATTTCAGACAACTTCTTCATATTCATGGATTTGCTTTTTTCACTGACACGGTGGGTGGCTCTTAAAAGAGCCTTTGGGTTAATAGAGGACTACTCCAATTTTACTTGGAACTCGTGTACTTGGTCACGGCCTTGGTGCCCTCCGACACGGCGTGCTTAGCCAGCTCGCCGGGGAGCAGCAGGCGCACTGCGGTCTGGATCTCCCTGGAGGTGATGGTAGAACGCTTGTTGTAGTGGGCCAGGCGAGAGGACTCTCCGGCGATACGCTCGAAGATGTCGTTCACGAACGAGTTCATGATTCCCATGGCCTTGGAGGAGATGCCGGTGTCGGGGTGGACCTGCTTCAGCACTTTGTACACGTAGATGGCGTAGCTCTCCTTCCTAGACTTTCGGCGCTTCTTGCCGCCTTTCCCTGCAGTCTTGGTGACGGCTTTCTTGGAGCCCTTCTTGGGCGCGGACTTCGCTGGCTCGGGCATGATGCTGTCTCGTTGCTTCTCAGGAACGAATGAGGGAGTGGAGGGCGCCTACCCGCCTTATGAAGAGGAAGCTAGGCAAATGCGCCGGCCGTGGACACACCCCTGCTTGCTCATAGGCTCCCCTGCCATCTGCCCAGTGGAGCTGTGGCGCTCAAAAGAGCCTTCCACTCAGAGGCTGCCTTCCCGAAACAAAGACAGCCCCTTCCCAATCTATATGGCCCTCTTATATGCTCTGTGCCAGTTGGTTAGGGAATTGGGCCTTTCAAAGCAAATGCCTACCGTTAATGCTCCAACTAATGCTTTGGATGGATGGAATTATTGCCCCCCACGGTCACTCAAAGGCTGGACTCAACAATGCATCCTCTTATTAATACTCCCTGTCCACTCCACTCAGAGTGGCTCATGTTTTCCTACTAAAAGAGCATACCAATACAACACTCATTTACCTAGATGGATTTGGCACTTTTGTCGCAGATATGGGTGGCTCTTAAAAGAGCCTTTGGGTTCAAGTCGGGATGTGGAGAGTTCCGAAGAGAGTGCGTTTAACCGCCGAAACCATACAGGGTGCGTCCCTGGCGTTTCAGAGCGTAGACCACGTCCATGGCGGTAACGGTCTTCCTCTTGGCGTGCTCGGTGTAGGTGACGGCGTCACGGATCACGTTCTCCAGGAACACCTTCAGGACACCGCGGGTCTCCTCGTAGATCAGGCCGGAGATACGCTTCACGCCGCCACGGCGAGCCAGACGGCGAATGGCGGGCTTGGTGATTCCCTGGATGTTATCGCGGAGAACTTTGCGGTGACGCTTGGCGCCTCCCTTTCCGAGTCCCTTGCCGCCTTTGCCTCTTCCTGACATGGTGTGCTAGCTTGTTGAGTTCAAGTCAATGAATGACTTGGCCGCCGCTGGCTGCTGCTATTATCTGCGTTTGGTGGACCTGATTGAGGCCAGCGGTACAGGATGCGCGCGCTTTTGCCTGAGTGGTTGGGGAGGGAAGGGAAGGGGAGGGCGCTCGTGCTAGGGAACAAGGGAGGAGCGATAGGGGTTCTCAAAAGATGGCTTCGAGATGAAAAGAAAGCTGCTGACATGCGCGGGAAACATACTCCAATATTCATGCAGCCTATGTGGAACACAAGACCAAACGGTGTGTCCCAGTCTGATTCAACTCATTGAGGACAAGTTGGCCTACAACCAAAATGGCTACTGCTCTACCACTGGAGTTGGGGAACACTGAACTAGTAAAGAACTCCAATAGAGGCCCCGAGTAGAAAGGAGAAGAGAAGGGGACTCAAACTAGCACACAAAACCTTCTTTCCAAAAGATGCCCACTGTTTCATGAACGGATTCTTCATCCTTCCAATACACGGCACACAGTCAAAGTTGTTATAGGCTACAGGGAAACAAATACACACTTTGGATGGACATGTCATACAGCGGTAGTATATATTGACTGTCATTAATAACCATATTTTCTTCTTCTTTCTCCCCAAGAAATCGGATAGGAGGGGTGGTGATCCATCCCTCTGTAAACTGGAGCATTTGGCTAATATGTGTCACGATCCTTATGCCTGCTGTGTGATTGCCTGACATTACACAATGATGGAAGCACATTTGGAAATGTTTTCTATATTCTTGCATAAAGACGGCCATACGCATATACTGTTAGGCCGAGAGTGACATAACTTTACACTTTCACAGTGAAACGCAGTAAAACATTCCTCGGACGCCCACACACACACGCACACACACACACACACACACACACACACACACACACACACACGCACATACACATACGCACATACACACGCACTCACACAAACACACACACACACACACACACACACACACACACACACACACACACACACACACACACACACACACACACACACGCACAATGAAGGGATTGTTTTCTTATGCATACAGTGGTGTCAATCTTGTATTGTACTTTTCTTTGCAAACCAATAAAACAAAGCTTCTTATTATGGAATTATTGGTATGATGTTGATCATTTGTAGCCTAGATAGCACTATGTTTCCGAAAATAACGGCCCCAGAAGGAGGGCCCGTCTCGACTGTTCGTTTACAAAGGTACAAATGGGGGGGGGGGGGGGGGGACCCATTGATGCCATAAGGGCCCATGAGCACATACTGCCACTTTATAGTTCAGTCTAGTTTAACATCTCCCATAATTGTCTCTTACCTGTGCTTAGTGGCTGCCGGCCCTCGGTTTAGTACATCCGGGAACAGAGGTTGCCTTTTAGGAGAACCACTTACAAGGTTTTGACTAGGTGGGATACAGCTACCCCCGGGTGTGGCTTTTCCCTAGCAGGTTAGGAGAATTAGGTTAAGGTTAGGAAAACGGTTAGGGTTACCTAAAATGTCACTTCCGGTCAGAGCTGTAGTCCATCTGGTCACGACCGACTTACAAGTCATCACACAGAGAGCAGACTTGAAGCACAAGTGCACTGTCTTGAAGACTGCACCGGACTGAATTGGAATGCCTCTAACAGCACACAACCTACATTGACCCTTTGTGATGTCACAGTCGGCCCCTCGGAACTCTGGCACCCAACATTCTCAATCACCTTGGACGCCAAAGCCAAACATTCTCTTATCACTCACATGCACAAAAGAAGAACTAGGGAGAAGGCTGCCATGAATTAGTTGCTGAAAAGCAAACAACCTTCGCAGAGCAAGATCATAGGACTGGGAGTTAATAATACTACTCTGTCTGCGTAGGTGTTTTGGGGCCTTGTGTTGAACAGCAGGTGAGACCCTTTCACTAGCTCCCTTCAACTGCTTGCATGACCCTATTCTCAACAGCCTTGTTATTCTATAGGCTAGAGTGCAGATACTTCACTTGTACAGTACAACACAGAGGGCCTGTTAGCCTAGGAAATATAGTATAGCCTAGGTAATCCACTTTGACTACAGTGACAATGGTAGTAAAGTAGGCTACAGTACAATGGATCAATGGACCCAACTGAGGAAAACGCCTAACAACATAGAAAGACAGACACTTCAGTGGAACCCACAGGGCAAGACAGGTAGGAAGACATGGAGAAGGACTGATGAAGAGGAGATGAAGAAGACCGGAAGGGTTCAGCCAAGATGCACTGTTGACTCCCTATGGTTCATTTAGGAGCTCAAAGGAATCACTCAACTCATATAGGTAGGGAGGTATTTCACCGCCACCTGCTGGATCAGAAGTCATGTTGCCAACAGAATCAGAATCAGAATCAGAATCAGAATCAGAATCAGAATCAGAATCTGAATCAGAAAGAGCTTTATTGCCGAGTGTGCTTGAACACACAAGGGACTTTTTCTTGGTACTGAAGCTTCCAGTGCACAAATACAAATACAACAAGAAACATATTAATAAACATTCAAAAATATAAATAAAAAACATATATATATAAGTTGGGTTTAGTCAGAATAACATTTACAGATTATGAACATATTTACAGTATTTTAAGTGACTAGTATGAATACGTATAAATATCACCTGAGTTTAGAGATATTGCACCAAACAGTGTGAGTATTGCACTTACAGGCATATGCCTTGGGAGGTATGTTAACTGTTCAGAAGGGTTAATGGCCTGTGGGAAGAAACTGTTCCTGCCCTTAGATGCACTAGGACCTATAAAGAATTAGTCAACTCATCATTCATGTCATATAGGGAGGGATTGATCAGAAGTACTATTCACCATGTCCACAGAGAGCCATCTTCGCTCAACCGGTGCATTTTTCATCATACGTATGTGGTAAAAGAACAACAACAACAACAACAACAACAACAACAGATCATCAAATAGGCAGCAGTGGTTGCAAAACACATTTTCAAAGTAGAGCACATCAAATCATACAGTTCCGTTTTCACCAAACTTAATCAGTGTTTCACCTAGAAATACATGCTTCACATTGCAATACATGTTCTTATAAAGTCCACAGTGCCATGAATTGGTTGCTGAAAAGCAAACAACCTTCACAGAGCAAGAGCATAGGACTGGTAGTGAATAATACTCTGTCTGTGTAGGTAATTTGACATCATCTTCTTTTTCATTTGTTCTAATGTATGCCACTGTTACTTCATCCGACTGCTCTGAATTCCTAATAACTGAACCGTTTGGTGTTAACCTCCAGATTTGTTGGTCTACTGCAGATTTGGAACACTACACTAACTCATGAAAATGTATGTTTGTGATGTTTATTTCTTTTTTATTTCACCTTTATTTAACCAGGTAAGTCAGTTGAGAACACGTTCTCATTTGCAACTGCGACCTGGCCAAGACAAAGCAAAGCAGTGCGACAAAAACAACACAGAGTTACACAGTAAACAAAGTCAAAAACACAATAGAAGAAATCTATATACAGAGTGCAAAATGTAGTGCAAAATGCAGTAAGGTTACGAGGTAGGACAATAAATAGACCGTAGTGGTGAAATCAATTACAGATTATCATTAACACAGGAATGAAGGATGTGCAAATTATTATGTGCAAATATAATGTATATTATAAATAGGTATAAAATGACGGTAACTTGGGGGGAAACGCAACCCTTAAGGGAAATGTCTACTTTCTGACAACGTTTGCTAACATTTAGATTTGTGTATACTGGCTATCCTTAGGCAAACGCATTTTAGAAGGGAAAGAAGTGGGCCCGAATTAATACTCTTTTTGGTCTTCAACAAAACCTAAACCACCCTTTTGTAGTATGACTTATGAATATTAGTTTATGATCCTAATGTCTATACTTGAACATTGATTGTTTTATCTGTCAAATCTGGCTGACAACCTTTCATTTACTGGCCTTATTTCACTCCCTTTAGGAACGCACACTTTGGCAGTACCCGACTTTAACCACAAGATGTCCTCAGTGCTCCACCGTAAAGTTTTGCCCTCTGCATGAGTCTCTCAGCAGGACTGCAGTATGTGAGTTTCAAAGGCATTTGGCATGCAATGCTTTTCTTGACTACATGCTCCACTAATAGTGTCATAGTCACAATTATTCGTCTTAAAACAAGTGTTACTATTTGGCCTATATTACCATCACTCATTACTGGTAGTTGATTTTTCCCTCATTTGCAAAGCCCTGGACTGTGCTGCTACTTTAGTGGACAGGAAGTGGATGATAGATAGATAGATAACTTTATTGATCCCCGAGGGGAAATGTCTTAAAGACGGGTATACTTTTAGACGTGTTAGTGAACAACATGCATGGTGGGTGGGTAATGTAGAGGTGCGTGTAGTAATGGAGAACAAAAAAAATTGCCTTTTTGATGGAAATATGGAGGTGGCTCTTAAAAGAGCCTTTGGGGGATTTTGGAGATCAGGTCATCCTCATTTAAGCGCGCTCTCCGCGAATACGGCGGGCCAGCTGGATGTCCTTGGGCATGATGGTCACCCTCTTGGCGTGGATGGCGCACAGGTTGGTGTCCTCGAAGAGGCCGACCAGGTAAGCCTCGCTAGCCTCCTGCAGGGCCATCACAGCGGAGCTCTGGAAGCGCAGGTCGGTCTTGAAGTCCTGGGCGATTTCTCTCACCAGGCGCTGGAAGGGCAGCTTGCGGATGAGCAGCTCAGTGGACTTCTGGTAACGACGGATCTCTCTCAGAGCCACGGTGCCGGGCCTGTAACGGTGAGGCTTCTTCACGCCGCCGGTTGCCGGGGCGCTCTTGCGCGCAGCCTTGGTGGCGAGCTGCTTCCTGGGGGCTTTGCCACCGGTGGATTTGCGAGCGGTTTGCTTGGTTCGGGCCATGGCGCTCTCTTGCTTCCTTCTTTGACAGTCGGAGTATAGCCTCGAAATGCCTATGTGAAGTATATAAAGGCTGCAGCGGAGTCTGCTGATTGGACACCCTCTCCCCACCACCCCGATTGGCCCGTTGCGGAGGCCTCCTCCGTCGCCCATTGGACAGGAGGCACGGCCTCTCCATGCCGCCCAAACATTCAACCCTCCCACTTCCCGAGGCGCGCATTACTTCTTTTGTTAGGCAATAGTACACTTTCTGCGCAATAAAGGTCGCCGAAGGCAAGAGGGAACTGTTAGAGCCATGCTCTATCCAAATGCTAGCCTGCTACGTAGGTGTTGTTGTTCATTCGAGGCCTCATGTTACTGTGCCATATGTATTTAACAAGCAGTCACAAATAGTTGTATACACACAGTTATGGAAAGGTACTTTGCGCTTTTGGAGAGCTAGGTGGTTGGCTCTTAAAAGAGCCTTTGGGTGTTTTGAGTAGTCAAGTTGTGAATTTACTTGGCTTTGACGGCCTTCTCGGTCTTCTTGGGGAGAAGCACTGCCTGGATGTTGGGCAGCACACCACCCTGAGCGATGGTCACACCGCCGAGCAGTTTGTTCAGCTCCTCGTCGTTACGGACGGCCAGTTGGAGGTGACGGGGGATGATACGGGTCTTCTTGTTGTCACGGGCAGCGTTGCCAGCCAACTCCAGGATCTCAGCAGTCAGGTACTCGAGCACGGCGGCCAGGTAGACGGGTGCACCAGCGCCCACACGCTCGGCGTAGTTGCCTTTGCGCAGCAGCCTGTGCACACGGCCCACGGGGAACTGGAGCCCGGCACGGGATGAACGTGTCTTTGCCTTCGCCCTGGCCTTGCCTCCGGTTTTGCCTCTTCCGCTCATAGTGATAGCTTGTGTAAGTCAGAGAAAGTCTGAATGAGCCGCTCTGCACTTGGAGAGCCTTACTTATACCTCGCCACAATAGGCTTCGATTGGCCACCAGGGCGTAGTGGCCTTATCCAATTGGAGTGAGGGACAGACATACAGTCAGCCCTAAGCCGGCCCCCACCCACAGGCAGGCAGGGAGGGAGGGAGGGAGGGAGGGAGGGGTAGGCTACTCTGTTTCCCTCCGACTTTGTCTCAAGTGAGAAAAGTAACAAAGTGTATTATTATTATTATTATTATTACATGCAAAATCTTACAACAAAAATAGCCCAATGGCTCATATATACAAATGGCTGGTGACAAATGAGCCATTTTGCGCCACTCTTTTACACGGCTCTCCCTTCGCCTCTTTCACCGTCTCTCCTCTTTCTTTCCCCCGCACACACTCAGAGTGGAACAATGTTGTGTGCGTAAAAGTAGCCTAGTGTATAGTGTAGTGTACGTCCTGTCTTTTTCAGGACAGGTAGTACATGGAAATAAAAGCGCTTTTATGGAAAGAGGTGGGTGGCTCTTAAAAGAGCCTTTTGTGGTACAACATGTGTCGAGTAGAACACTTGTCTGTAATATGTTTACTTCTTCTTGGGGGCTGCCTTCTTGGCCTTGGCTGCCTTGGGCTTGGCGGCTTTGGGCTTCGCTGCCTTGGTAGCCTTCTTGGGGCTTTTGGCGGCCTTTTTGGCCGCTGCGGCGGGCTTCTTCACCTTCTTGGGGCTCTTGGCAGCCTTTTTGGGTGTAGCGGGCTTCTTGGCCTTCTTGGGGGACTTCTTTGCGGCTACGGGCTTCTTGGCTGCTGCCTTCTTGGGCTTCTTCGCCGCGGCGGGCTTCTTTGCGGCCACCTTCTTTGCTTTGGGGGCTGCTGCTGCGGCTTTCTTTGCGGGCTTCTTCGTCTCCACGGCTTTCTTGTTGAGCTTGAAGGAGCCGGAGGCACCGGTGCCCTTGGTCTGGACCAGGGTGCCCTTGGTGACGAGGCTCTTGACGGCGATCTTGACGCGGGAGTTGTTCTTCTCCACATCATAGCCGCCTGCCGCAAGAGACTTCTTGAGCGCAGCCAGAGACACGCCGCTCCTCTCCTTGGAGGCGGACACAGCCTTGACGATGAGCTCGCCTACGCTGGGTCCCGCTTTCTTTGGCTTGGCTGCTGCCTTCTTCTTGGGTGCCTTGGCCGGCGCGGCGGCGGCTGGTGCTGGTGCGACTTCTGCCATGTCTCTCGTTTGGAATAGTGTGTGCGAGGAGTAGTTTGCTGTAGACGCTGCTCTGAGCTATTGAAGCGCCACACAGAGCAGGGGGCTGGCCTTAAACGCGACATGAGAACCATGTAGACTCAAGCCACCCAGCTCGGCTTCTCCGGCCTGGCCAAATGCTCTTTCACTTGTGTTTTCTGTTCGCCAATATCGGCCCAAAAGTCACCGACGGAGCCGTGTTTTTGGTCCAAAAGCGAACGGGCCAGCGAGCAGACTTGTCTCCGTTCAGAATAAATGCATGTGGGCCGCCGAAGCCCGGTGCATTTTGTTGCAACTCGCTCAAAACCTCACCGTTCGACTGTCGGCTGGAGCGGTGCGCACTGGTTTTCCTGTGCTATTTGTCTCCTAAATGGCCTAAAAGGTCATCCGATTGCGAGCAGCACTTGTTGTGTAGTGAGCCGAGATGTGTGGCAAGGGAGTGAAATGGTTTGGGGTCCCCTGATGTGGTCCGGGGTGATTTAAAGAAGAGCTCTTTTGGGGACCTTAAAACACATGCACTTGTGAGGCCTGGCTGAGACTAGTGTTGTAGTTGAACTTTCAAGTTGTGTTCGCCGTATGTACAGGACCCACATGGTTTACACTGTCCAACGACATGCTTACTTGCACTGTGTGTGTGTGTTAATGTATTAGTCCTTTTTTTGTGCACTTGCACTGTGTGTTGTTGTATTTGTAGCCTACTATTTGGCCACACCAGTGAGTGTACTGTACTGTGTGTGCATCTCCAAAGAGGGAATATATTTATATATCTATCTATCTTCTTGTTGTTGTTCACCTGTTAAGTTGCCTCGGGTGAGTAGAGGATTTAGGCGGGTGTGGAAAGAAGCTCACCTTGTAAGCCGGGGTCTGCGGCCTTCCTTCTCGCATTCCTTCCTCGCTTGACTCCGCAGCGTGACTCGGTCTTTGTGTCTGCGGGTCTTGGTGGCTGGCTGGCGCTATGGAGGCTGGCGCCCCATGGGCTTGGGCGCGCAGATGTAGGCCCAGAGGTTCTCTCTCTCTCTCTCTCTCTCTCTCTATATATGGCATTCCACTCCCAAAAGGAGTTCCTACCTAAGTGTCATAGGATGTCTACACACCACAGTGTTGTAACCATGTGCAAGTCATCTAGGTTGGTGTTTGTTGCTCTTCTAGATTCATATAGCATCATCATCATTCGGATTTAGTCCAATGATGGAGCCTCCCTCCCTCCCTCCCTGCATTCATATAGTACACCTCAAATTAAGGACATTTGTATAGTACGCCTTTTATTGCCCATCCCATTCAACACTGACAGACAAAGACAAAGACAAGCAAAAAGGCCCGCGCTAGGCTATGGGGAAGGGATTTCAGACAACTTCTTCATATTCATGGATTTGCTTTTTTCACTGACACGGTGGGTGGCTCTTAAAAGAGCCTTTGGGTTAATAGAGGACTACTCCAATTTTACTTGGAACTCGTGTACTTGGTCACGG
>JAKYLM010000413.1:0-29317 GCA_023634145.1 Thymallus thymallus
TGAAGTATGTCATTTAAATGAACTTAGGACTGGTGGTGGTGCTTTAGATATTGTTGGTCACTCATTTGTTGTTCCTGTAAAGAAATTATAGTAATAGATCATATTAATTATTAATGAAATAATAATAATAATACTAATTCTACTATTAATAACAATTTGCAACAAGACTGATGAGCTGCTGGGTTCATGAATATAAATCACGTTGTCAGCGTTGCTCAAAATGATTTGCTGAAATCAAAACAGTTAAGGAAATAGATGAGCGCCAGCCAATGAGATTGCCTTTTGCGCATTACTCCCACCCACTACCGGAGAAACCCCTTGTTCTTAAAAGAACACGCTGACTTTTTGGGACTTAAGTTTATTCACCGTATCCCCCAGAGTTAGATAAATCCATACATACTATTCTCATCTCCGTGCGTGCCATAACTCTGTCTGACGCACCCACCGCTAGCCTAGCTTAGCACAAAGACTGGAGGTAAACGGCTTCAGCTAGCCTACTGCTCAATAAGTGACAAAATAACGCCAACATTTTCCTATTTACATGTTGTGATGTGTATAGTTACATCGTGTACTAAGACCGACGGAAAAAAGTTGCGATTTTCTAGACCGATATGGCTAGGAACTATGCTCTCATTCCTGCGTAATAATCAAGGAACTTTGCTGCCGTACCATGGGTGCAGCGGCGCAATGATATTACCCAGCGCCTGAAAATAGTCCCCAGCACGCTCTCTGTGCAAGCAGGTTGTCACGTTGGTTATGTTGACGGAAGTTAGCCTATTTTCAGGCGTTATTATAGTATCATTGCGTCTGCTGCACCCATGGTACGGCAGCAAAGTTCTATGATTATGAAACCCAATGTGTGTGTGTGTGTGTGTGTGTGTGTGTGTGCTTAATGTATTTATAAACATTTTAAGGAACACTGAATATGAATGCAATTAATATCCAATAAAGGT
Organism: Thymallus thymallus; assembly: GCA_023634145.1. NCBI lineage: Eukaryota > Metazoa > Chordata > Actinopteri > Salmoniformes > Salmonidae > Thymallus > Thymallus thymallus. The sequence continues at coordinate 954 of JAKYLM010000413.1, forward strand.
TGTTTTAAAGCCTTTAATGACATTTTTCCCATTTTTATCACCTAATCTAAAGTGAAAACTATTTATGGTTAACAAGTTGTTAACAAAGTGTTATCTGACTCTTTACATATGAGCTAATTAAACAATAACACTTTTAATTAGGGTTAATAACAGTGACAATGAATGAAGAACTCACTGTTTGTATATATTTAACTCTTTCCTCGACATTTTTTCACATCCCATGTTTCAGTTATACGGTAGGGGGCGCTATGACACATCTTCTGAAAGCGTTCTGAATCTCCTGATCATAAGACACGTGAAGAAGCAGAAACAAGCAATAGCATAATGTAACCCTGAACCCCAAAACCAGTCATAAGGGTCAGTTTTTTTACATTGAGATTTATACATAATCTGATGTTCAATATTTAGTCGCGATACAACTATTTGAAAATCTGGAATCTGAGCAAAAAAATATAAATATTGAGAAAATCACCTTTGAAATTTTCCAAATGAAGTCCTTAACAACGTATATTACTAATAATAATAAATTTTTGATATATTTACAGTAGGAAATTTACAAAATATCTTCATGGAACATGATCTTTACTTAATATCCTAATGATTTTTGACATAAAAGAAAAATCAACAAAACAATGCATTGTTGGCTATTGCCACAAATATACCTGTGCCACTTATGACTGGTTCCCTTTCGAGGGAACTCTCACTGCGTCGGAACGACACTTCGGGGATACTCCCTAAGCACTAGCGAATCTGAAGTCCGTATAGAAACTAGCCCAATCTGATTGCCGTGCGTGATGACGTCATTGTGACGGCGTACCCGGAAGTATAAAGGGGGAGCCGGCGCACTGAAACGGCAGTTATTGCTCTTCAGCATAGCGCTCTGTGTGAAACAAGTCTGTCTATTTATTGTTGTTTGTCCCAAGTGTGTGTGTGAGAAACAGAAAGTATGAGTGAAAGCTATAGGCAGTGTGTGCATCCGTGCCCACGTTACATCTCTGGCTCGGATGCACACCTGCTTTGTGTGCATTGTTTGGGCGTGGAGCATGCTCGGGCGGCTCTCGAGGGAGCATTGTGAGCTGCTCCCACTCAGACTGCTTCGCTCTCGGCTGGCCGTGTTTGATGACGGCAGCCAGCCTTGTGAACCTCGTGGTTCTGGACCCGCGGCTGTTGAGGCAGCGCGGCGTCGCAGATCATGGGGTTTCACAACGGGACTTGTCAGAGGGTTTTGGGACTGCTGCGGCACTTTCCCAATCCTCCTCTGACAGTTCCGATGATCTTCCTCCCCGTGTGGAAGCCCGCGCTGCGGCTTCTTCCCCCAGGGCGGAGGATCTGATGCTGATCCTCTCTGGTTCTGAGGAACCGGATGAGGGTGGCATCGCGGCGGGTGGAGAAGTAGGACGTTTATTAGTGCTTCATCCACCCGCCCAGGAGGAGCTGGTCGAGGTTTTGACCCGTGCGGTGGCCAAATTAAACATCAATTGGCCACAGGAGGTGCCGGAAGTTCAGCCACCTAGTAGGCTGGACGACCGGTTCCTTTCTCGCCGGGTGCAAACGCCTCGCCGGGGCTTACCGTTCTTCCCGGATCTGCACACCGAGGTGTGTAGATCTTGGAGGAAACCCTTCTCCTCGCGAGTTTCTAATCCCCCTGTTTTGGACTATTCTAATGTCCTGGGGGCTCGCGAGGCAGGGTATGGGACGATGCCTCAGCCGTCCACAAGCTCCTCGCACCGTCAGCTGCAGAGGGAGAGCGTCGCCTCTAGAGCCCCTCCTCCTGGAGCCTGGCAACAGAGGCGGCGCTCGCTCCAGCAGACTCACCAGCAGTCTTCCGCTCCCAGAGGCGATTTAAGAAACGTACTCAGGGCGCGGAAGGCTGCTGGGAAGAAGCCCTAGCTGCGGCAGGGCTTCTAAGAGCGGTCCCCCCCGCAGAAGGGCAATCGAGGTTGCTTCTTCTGGGGCGCTCTGGGGAAATCGATGTGGAATCCCGCCGTCTATGACGCTTCGGGCCACATCGATTTCCCGCGAACGCATGCTGCTCCAGCTGCCTCTAGAAAGACCTGCGGCTGGGCAGTACGCGCGTTCGCACACAGAGAATCGTTCCCAACTACTTCCTGCCGGTCATCCGCTTCAGGGGGTTGGGGACGAGGCTCGTGTAACACCCGAAGCCAGCCTCGAGAGGTCACCCTCCTCCAAGTTTCAGGGGGTTGAACTGGACTGCAGTGGTACCAGAGCGGGTTCGGGTAATGGAACTAGAAGTAAAATCCTTGCTGGCGAAGGAAGCCATAGAGCGTGTTCCTCCGCCGGAGAGGGAGTCCGGGTTCTACAGCCGGTACTTTATAGTTCCCAAAAAGGATGGAGGGTTGCGTCCGATTATAGACCTGAGGTATTTGAATCGGTCTCTGAGGAGGTTCAGATTCAAAATGCTCACGGTTCCTATCATCGTGAGTCAGATCCAGTTCGAGGACTGGTTCGTCACGATAGATTTAAAGGACGCATACTTCCATATCTCCATTCTTCCATGTCACAGGAAGTTCTTGAGGTTCGCTTTCGGGGGCGAGGCGTACCAATATCGAGTGCTTCCCTTCGGTCTAGCTCTTTCCCCACGCACATTCACAAAGTGCATGGATGCAGCTCTGGCTCCATTGAGACTCCAGGGCATCCGTGTACTGAATTATATCGACGACTGGCTCATATTGGCCCAGTCGTACGATATGGCAGTTCGGCATTGAGATGTCGTTCTGGCCCATATAAAGTGCTTGGGGCTGAGACTCAACACAACAAAGAGTGTGTTCTCTTCCTAGGGATAGTATGGGATTCGACTACGATGCGGGCACAATTGTCTCCCGCGCGAGTCGAGACCATACTGGCGATGGTCTCAAGAATAAGGCTAGGCCACAGCATCACTGTGAAGCACTTTCAGAGAGTGCTGGGGCACATGGCAGCAGCGTCCAACGTTATACCTTTTGGCCTGCTGCACATGAGACCCCTACAGTGGTGGCTGAAAACCAAGGGGTTTTCCCCCTGAGGGAATCCTTTCCGTATGATCAGGGTAAATGGTAAATGGACTGCATTTATATAGCGCTTTTAACAGACCAATGGCCATCCAAAGCGCTTTACACATTGCCTCACATTCACCCATTCACACACCGACGGCGGTGTCAGCCATGCAAGGCGCCATCCAGCTCGTCGGGAGCAGCTGGGGTTAGGTGTCTTGCTCATGGACACCTCGACACTTGGTCAGGTGGAACCGGGGATCGAACCACCAACCTTCCGGTTTGTAGACAACCTACATGAACCACTGAGCCACTGCCGCCCCATAATAAAGCCACCGCCCTCCGGCTTCACACTAGGGCAGGCGCTACCCTCGGTGTGGGCTAGTGGGTACTCGTTCCCCGAAGTGTCGTTCCGACGCAGTGAGAGTTCCCTCGAAAGGGAACGGCTCGGGTTACGTCTGTAACCCTTGTTCCCTGAGAAGGGAACGAGCACTGCGTCGCGTCACCACACCTCGGCACGCCTGGAGCGCATGCTTCAGAGCAATAGCTGCCGTTTCAGTGCGCCGGCTCCCCCTTTATACTTCCGGGTACGCCGTCACGATGACGTCATCACGCACGCCAATCAGATTGGGCTAGTTTCTATACAGACTTCAGATTCGCTAGTGCTTAGGGAGTATCCCCGAAGTGTCGTTCCGACGCAGTGCTCGTTCCCTTCTCAGGGAACAAGGGTTACAGACGTAACCCGAGCCGTTTTGTGGTCCAGGGTTACTAATTACTTAAGCATATGCACATGTAAAATAGTGCGATCATCAGAATTAAACAGCTTATAAATGAAAAGTGCCTAATGTTATTGAATGAAATGTTGACCCAGGGCAAGCTATAAGACTATGCAAGCTTTGAGAGTGAGCATATGGATGCCCGTGCAGTTGAGAGAAAAAAGTTATCTAAGCTAAACATCAATAATACAATGATGCTAAATGCAATTTAGACAGAGAAGTTAGGTGTCGTACGGAGCTGAATGGAAAGTGTGTTTTCTTGTTTTTTGTGTTGTGTACTGTGGAGAATCACTCCATTACTGGCACCTGGAGAGCCGTAAATATGTGTTCCTCTCTCTCTCTCTCTCTCTCTCTCTCTCTCTCTCTCTCTCTCTCTCTCTCTCTCTCTCTCTCTCTTTCTCTCTCTCTCTCTCTCTCTCTCTCTCTCTCTCTACAGCTCATGCAGTAATGCACAGCTGTGTGTAATTGATGACATATTTTGGCTGGCTTTCATGATCTAATTAGGCTTGTAATCTTGTGCATGAATCATATAAACGCTATATTTATGATGGTGATTAGAGGTTGAGAAAGTGGCATTATTTTCTCTCTGATAGAACACTTGACTCTTTCTTACTGTCACTAGTTAAATTTCATTGTTATTTACCCAAAAACCCACCAAATGTGGTTGACAGCTTTGTGTTGAGAAAAGCATCTCATTGTGTCAGAGAATGATGCAAAATGCTCATTTCAAACCTTATGCGCCAGACCAGCGAGCTAACTCACTCAATGCAGGCTATGGAGGTGTAATTGCTCAATAAAACAAAAGTAATACTCAATAAAGCAGAAAACACTACAGCCATTTACTGCATAAAACTGAAGGATCACTGTCAGGATAGCAGGTAAACATGCAGTTACTTTTCAGTGTACAGTCCCAGTGGCAGAGTAACAGCTCTGGGCTCATAAGATAAAAGCTCCTGGCTATTTATTAATGTGAGCAGATGAATAAAAGTACAGAGATGTTGTTCAATAAAACGTAATTACGTGTTAAACGTTCACAGTGGAGTTGCCGGTAAGGTTGATGTAAGGATTTGAAGTGGATGCTACATTGCTTCTTTCGTTTGTCTTGTCTCTCTCTCTCTCTCTCTCCTCTCTCTCTCTCTCTCTCTCTCTCTCTCTCTCTCTCTCTCTCTCTCCTCTCTCTCTCTCTCTCTCTCTCTCTCTCTCTCTCTCTCTCTCTCTCTCTCTCTCTCTCTCTCTCACACACACACACACACACACACACACACACACACACACACGCACACACATATAATGGTTGTGTTCTTCTGACATCTATCTACATTGAACTCCTGGCATGATGCAGAGACCTGAGAGGTAATTAAGTTTGAGATGTTGTTCTCTCTCGGCACAGCTGACTCTGTGAGAGAATAACAAGCCAGCACAACAGTCGCCTCTAACTTATGGTCTGTCTTTTCACATTCAGGAAGAACCATGATTCAGCCTGTCAGGAGGACTAACGCTGAGATTTGGTTTCATCTAGTGATGGGGAGTCGACTCCAATAGCCCCAGAGTCGGGGTCGACTCCAGCACAGGAATCGACTCTCGGTGTCGACTCTGTTGCTGTGTCCGAAATCGCTCACTTGTTTAATAATTCTCTAATCCCTATAAAGTGCATGGCAGTTGAGTGCACTATAAGCAAGGAGTGAATGAAATGAAGCGAGGAATTCAGACACTGACGTAAAACATCGCGTCAGAGAGCTGTCACAGTCACAGCGACTTTAATTTGTAATTATACATAGGCTTCCTCCATGCTAGCTTTAGTTTAATTGATAGTGCCTATTAATGCAATAAATATAAATTTGGTTCCCTTTCGAAAGGGAACTCGCGCCAGCTCGACGCTATGGGGAACGCCTTCAGCGTGACTGGTGACAGTATCATGTAACATGTACAGTAACATGACAGTATCTTTTCGTCTTCAGGGACTGTTTTGCCAGTCTTCACGTGAAACGTCTACAAGAAGGATAACAATGAAGTGTGCTGAGAAGCAACGCCACTTCTGCAGGTGTGTTTTGAACGTGTACCAGGTAGCTTACGCTTGGATACACACACACTTTGCATTTACTGTCTAGGAGAAGAGCATGCACGAGAGGTTCGTGAACCTCTTGTGGAAAGTATTGCGAGCGTTTTCCTCTGGGAACGCTCCGCTCTCGGCTGGACCTCTTATCGAGGGGAGAGGTTTCAGCATCTGGGAACGGCCCCCGCTCGAGCTGAGGCTGAGCGGCGTCTAAACATCATGTGGTTCCCAGATGGATCTGGCTTGTCGCTTGGAGACAGATGTGGTTCTCGAGGACGATCCAGATCGCGAGAGGCGGACCTCGGAGGAGGAGCAGGAAAGAAAAAAACGACAGTGGCCGTCAGCCCAGGCGCAGCAGCCAGCCTTCTTAAAGTCACGGCAGGGTCCTTTGAATCTGCAGACCTCCTATTTGGGGGTAGGCCCTGCCAGGCCTCCCCGAGGGGTAGGCTCCCGGTTTGGGTTATCTTCGCTCAGGTGGTAGGCCCCGTTTGGCCTCCCTGATAGCCTGCTGTGGTCAGCAGGCGCTGCCTGGTCTCCCCCGAGGGGGCACCACTGGCATTAAGCCCCTCGACGGCTGGTACGAGCTGCTAGTAGGTGGTAGGCAGGTGGACCTGACCTCCTCTGTGGGGGCGTTCCTGGGCTCCAGTCACTGGATGGCTAGCATGAGTGCTAGTAGGTAGTAGGCCTCAACCGGCCTCCCTGAATGACCTCCCTGGAGGCAAACTCCCGGTTCCCAGCCGCTGTGGCGGTGAGCATGAAGTACTATGAGTAGCACATTCTGCTATCAGGTGGTAGGCATGGGGCCTCCCTGAAGGCAAGCTCCCGGTTCCCAGTCGCTGTGGCAATGAGCACATAGTGCTATGAGTAGCACGTTCTGCTATCAGGTGGTAGGCACTGGGCCTCCCTGAAGGCGAGCTCCTGGTTCCCAGTCGCTGTGGCGCTATGGGCGGCATGTTCTGCTATCAGGTGGAGGCATTGCGCCTCCCTGAAATCGTTCCCCGGTCCCCAGTTTCGGTAACGGACCGTAGCATGGGCTGCTATCAGGCAAGCTGCACGGGGCTTCCCTGTGGGATTCGCTGGAGTAGTAGGCCCCACGTGGCCTCCTCTGAGGGCGGCGAGCGAGCAGTCGGCACAGGTTACCAGGTGGAGGCCCCCCTCTCGGCCTCCCTGGGGAACGAGTTCCCCTAGGCGGGAACGCACAACTGGCTTTACGCTGACAGCTAGTGGTCACCTGCTATCAGGCGCCGGTCTCTGGCCGTTCGCGAGACCTGAAGGCTGTGTTCTTACCCTAGCATGACGAGACGTCGCTGCTGCTATGCGGTCCCCACAGGAGGGGACTTTCCATAGACTGCCTACGGCATGGTTACCTACTGGGCAGGCTTATGAGCTCCTCTCAAGTGAGGGTCTGTTATGAGCTTACGGCCGCCTGGCGCTGATTCATGGTTGTAGGCCCCTCGGGGCCTCCCTGGTATGATCAGCCTGTAAGGCCTTTGGCCTTCTAAGCACGTTTTAAAGTAAGTGCTTGGTAGATCCGAGGCTTGTCTTGACAGTTGTCACTGCCAGTGGGCATGCACTCCCGTCGGCATGGCGGCGTGGGTATATCGTTCCCCGTAGCGTCGAACTGACGCAGCGCGAGTTCCCTTTCGAAAGGGAATGTCTCAGGTTACAAATGTAACCATTGTTCCCTGAGAACAGGGAACGAGACGCTGCGTCGCTTTGCCATGCCGCAGGGCCTGCCTGCCGAAAACAGTCCCTTCAGACGATTAGATACTGTCATGTTGGCAAGGCGCCCTTATATACTTCCTGGTCGCACCTTGATGACATCATAGGCTGTCGCCGGTCAATAGGATTGACGTTTTTTGATTGTGATTTCAGGCACCAGTCACGCTGGAGGCGTTCCCCGTAGCGTCGAGCTGACGCAGCGTCTCGTTCCCTGTTCTCAGGGAACAATGGTTACATTTGTAACCTGAGACGTTTTCTATGGTTAACCTTGTGTTCATAATCATTAAACTAAATCCTAAAAAAAACTCACATCAAGAAGAAATACATGAATAAGTGTACATTATTATATTTATATCTTTAACTCACCTTTTAAGACAATGATCATGTGCGTTTAGCCCCATCACTCGACAACAGCTTTTTTCATGACTTTTTTTTCCTGTGTAAAATTAGGTATCGGCAACAGCTAGGTAGAAACGCTGATAGCCACTCATCAAGTCATCGCTAAATTGGACTCATTTGGACGATCACGCTAAAAGGAGCGAGGTTTTAATAAGGGGATTTTAAGGCTTTGTTTTGGGGAGAAATAATTTAAAGGGGTGGTAAAGCACACTCTTTCGAAGGCTTGATTGTGTTTGTGGGGTGCACTGTAACATGTGTTCATGCTTCGTTTTTAAAAAAATGCAGTATTTTTCATATATTTGACCTTTATTCTACACTGCTCTGTCCCTCCTTGTAAAAACGGTCTGATGGTTTCCGGATTCTGTGAAGCCAGTCCCTCAAAAATACGCAATGGGCTCAGATTGGTTAGCTGGCCCAGTGTGCTGTGATTCGCTAACCGCCTAGTGCACGTTTCTCGGAAGCGTCACGCCCCTTACCTTTACCGGTAGCCTCAGGCTACTAGCCTGAGCTTTGTGTACAATAGCGTCAATAAAACCATACCAAGAGCCCGAATCAGACCCAGACAATTTTAGTGAAGATGATCGAGCAGAACCTGTTCAGTCCTCAAGAGTAAAGACTGCGGATCTATAGTGATCGCTACTGAATGGCACCGTTACTTTTGTATTTTTAGAACGATTTGCCAAATATCTGTCGCAAGAACGAACACTAAACATTGGCTTTACTAGTAGCCAAATCAAACACAGAACCATGTTTAGCATGCCTGTAGATAAACAATACATAAAAGCTCTAATCAAAGAATCATTTACACTAATGCCAAGTTCGCTGTTGAGATTTTAAACAGTTTGTAACGTTAGGTGTTTGTCAGATAACGTTAAGTATGAATGAGCATTTAACAAACTGGTTTGCAGAGCCAAACAGCGCTGTCATGTTTACTTCCTTGCTACAACGTAGGCTACAATTAACAACACAAACTATTACAGGAAAACACATCGACGAAAAATAAATCACACTTACAGGTTGTAGCCCGTACTCGCGAAGATTGTGGAAGCTTTCCTCCGCGAGATGTGCCGCGGTAGCCGCGCGTGCCCGCCTGTCTCGTGCAGCTGAACCGCGGCTCATGTATTGCAAATACAGATGAATATTGTCCATTATGTCACATTTTCCGATCTTCTCCTCCGACCCCTGTCTGTCTCGTGCTTTGATTTATGATGGGCAGCATATATCCGATGCAAATGCGATCGTGTTCCCCTCATGTCTCTTACACACATGCATATGACGTTGTATGTTAAACGCACTGCAACGCTGCCCCCGTCCCTAGGAAGGCTGAAGAAAGTGGACCTGCAATCCGGATGAAAATAACAGCGTTTCGTCGGCATTGGCAACAGCACTCCAGCCTACTAACCACAACAACGCTTCCCCGCAGCGATACAAAATGGCCTCGCCCCCTTATTTCATATTCTCGGAGGAGGGGTTTATGTAAATATTGGGGCTGGTGATGTCAGCAACCCTGGAGGAATGTCTAGTAGTCCCTACCGGCCGTTTGCTGTAGTCCTTAGAAATTGATTTCTTTAAAAGCAAATATCTCCCTTTGCTTTAAACTTTGAACGTTGTAACTTTGCAGATGTTGTTTATGCTCAAACAGCAACATTACACACTAGCTAAAGTTAGAAAAGTGAAATCGTGGTTTACCACCCCTTTAAGTGTGTAACAACTGCAATTTTGTCTTATTTCTGACCCTGTTTTGATGTAAAGTAAATGGAATCGAGGAGTCGATTCCATAGACTCCTACAGTGGGAGTCGGGAATTGGAGTCGACTCCAAAAAACCTGGAATCGAACATCCCTAGTTTCATCTGGCTTGAATGCTTGAGGTTTTGTGAGAAAAACGTTTTTTTTAGCAAATATCCTAGTTGTAATTGTTAATGATTTATAGAGCTTTGAGTTATTGTGGATTATCTAGACATTTATGTAAAAAGAAATTCAGACATTTCACAATTATCACAAATTTCCCCATCAGCAGTTCAGAGCAAACCCAGTGGGTGCAGAGCATTGCCACATAATTACACAGCTCTGTTCATGAGATCTTTTCTTGTTGCTGATGTACATCAATGTTTAGTCCAGTGTGCCTTTGCAGAAATCATGTCCTGTAAAAAGGCTTTAAAATAACTTCCAACTTCATCACAAATTGCTGGCTTAAGTTTTTTAGACCACTTTAAATGCAATTACTACTAATTAATAATTTCATGCTGAAACTCTGAAAATGAATACAAATTTAGTGGTAATGAGACGTGTTAAATCTTTTTTTTTTACAGTGTATGAAAAGTTATTTCAACATTTTGTTCTATGTTTTATATTCTAGACTTTTTCCTCCCTGTAGAAGCTATTAAAGTCTTCATGAAATGAAAATTCACTTTATCTGTTTTATTTATGCTGTTTTATACATATGCTTTATCTGATTTATATGGAAGTTATTGATCTTATAGAGAAGGATTCATCCATGCATATGTTTCATTTTTTAAATGTCAAAATGTTATAACTCAATTGTCACTCTTTTTTTCCTATTCTGATAAAAGGGTTCACTCGCATACGACAGAAAATTTCTGTCTCTTCTCGTTTCATTGCGACGTTGATACAAATAACAGTTAATTGTAAATTAACTTATCTTCTTCTTGAACTTGTAATTAGTTATTAAAAAGTTACAGTGTCCGTGCACAGGTTTGAAAATTCACATTAATCATTAGTCATTTCAATGTCAAAACTGGCCCAGTTTAACTGAATTCACTCTATTAATTACCATCTCACCAGTAAATAAACTTTGAACACATACAGTCCTTAGCATAACATTAACTGAATTTGCATTAAAACTGGTTGTTTTAACCAAGATTATGCTGCAAGATGTTTAAGTTCCCTGTTATTAGCTGACAAATAATGGCAATTTTCATATATTGCTGCTAATTCCCAAGGAAAGTTTCCAACTTTTTACAAATTCCCAGAATTTTGCAACCCTACATAGAAGACATATTACACTAAAATAAATAAATAAATAAATAAATAAAAGGTTCTATATGGCAGCAAAAATGGTTCTTCATCGTAATCATAGAGGAACCACTGGTAACACTTTAGAACAATGGTCATTAGTTAACATTAGTTAATGTATTAACTAACATGAACTAACCATGAGCAGTACATTTGTTACTGTATTTGTTCATCTTTGTTAACGTTAGTTAATATAAATCCAGCTGTTCATGGTTTGTTCATGTTAGTTCACACTGCATTAACTAATGTTAACAAGATTTTAATAATGCATTAGTAAATGTTGAAATGAACATTAACAAAGATTAATAAACGCTTTATAAGTGCAGTTCATTATTAGTTCATGTTAACTAATGTAGTTAACTAATGTTAACTAATGACCATTATTCTAAAGTGTTACCGAACCACTTTTGGTGCTATATTGCACCATATCTTAACATGTTCTGTATATGGTAGCAGTGCTATATAGCACCTTAGTCAAAGAACCGGTGAAGAACCTCTGAAGCACCAAAATTGGTGCTATATAGCACTTAAAAAGGTTCCCCTATGATTACGAGCCAGAACCATTTTTGGTACCATTTTATTTTAGAGTGTAGGGTTCCTTCGTCAATATTAATCAGGAAAATATGATTTAAAGTGGTAAAATGTGTTGTAAAAATAAGTACAACCTCCTGAAAGTTACAAAAATGCAGGTGCAAGTTAAATGCAATTTTTGATCAACAGTTATTTCGAGTTATTTCTTGACAATTAAGTGTTATATAGCCCATTGAATCATTCTCAGATGTAATGCTGACAAGAATGGAACCACTTGGGAGAGAACTGTTAGAAGACTTATTTTTTTGCACAAAAGAGGATAATGACAGGAGAATTACCAAAGCAATGTTTAAAGTGTGAAAATATAGCAAAACACAGAAACTCAAAAAGAATGGACTTGTGAAAAATTCTCTGAAACAAGCAGGGCTTCACTGAAGTTTTCATTTCGTGATGAGTGATGTTTATAAGAAAAGATCAGGAGAAATGTCAAGCAAGTGTCACAAAGATGACAAAAGCAGTGAGAAGAGTGACTGTTTCACCTTACAGTAAGATGCAACATGCAGAAGTGAAATGCATTGTTGTTGTTCACACAGTAACTACTGTAAAGCACTAGAAATTATTTTAGTCTTTTCCAAGGCCCAACAAAATGTAGACTTCTGGTAATCCATACTCTGGTCTCATGAGACCAAATGGATCATTTTGGATCTAACAGCGTATGGTGCTGCATGGTGGAGGAGTACAGTGAGAAGTGCCTGGCTGGCCCCCAGTGAAGTTCAGTGGTAGTAAAGTTCTCATATAGGGATGTATGAATCAAGAAAGAGTGGGAGAGTTGTGTTTTATCAATGATGGCATGAATTCACACACCATTGTGTGATGTAATACAAAATCTTTAAACAGAAGATGCTCCCTGCTCCTTATTCTCTGCGCTGTTGGGCACTTGTTTTTTTCATGACAATGACTTATACATTCTCCCAAGGTGAAAATCCTTCAGTAGACAAGTATTTCATCCAACCTTAACACTACTGGACACCTTCTGTGGGGAATTGTCTAAAGACAAGTTGATCAACACTCAAAACACCGTCAGGTATATTTCAGTATATTTAGTATATGTCAGTATATTTGTTTTGGAGGGCATACTATATTACATGTTTGTTGATTTTAATGAAGGGGTGTACTCATTATTGCAACACTTCATTTAAGCTAAATCGGCTAATTTACTTATTTTGCAGATACTGAAGACAATATTTGGTAACACTTTATAATAACTGCACACTATGAATCATTGGTAAATAGTTCATTTATCGTTCATAAAGCATTAATATACATTAATAAGCAGTTTTTAAATAGCGCTATACATGCTTTATTCTTGATTTATAAGCATATCTATAATGTGTTTAATAATTGTATTTTGATACTTTATAAATGATAAATTTATCATTTCTAAATTAGTGTAAGTAAATGGCCAATAAACCATTTAAATGTACATTTATACATATGAAATCTCCTTTGTAAAAGCAAGGCATAAATAGTCCTCACTTTAGATGAGCTAACAAAAATAGTTATCTGACAACTAAATGTTTTATAACGACCTGAATTAATCATGAATTACAGTAGGAATACATGTTAACAAATCATGTATTAACACACTATGTAACTATTTCTATGTCTAAATAATAAGATGTATACCTTTAAATAGTTTAATAATATTTACTTACACTTTCTAACTGATCTCATCAACCACTGACAACTTCTAATTAACTGCTTTGTAAATAATGTAATTCATAATTTAGAAATGATAAATGTATTATTAATAAGTGAAAATACAATTATTAAACATGTTATAGATATATAAATCAAGAATAAAGCATTATAGCTATATTTAAAAACAGCTTATTAATGTCTATTAATGCTTTATAAATGATGAATTAACTATTTACTAATGCTTAATAATTCATAGCATGCAGTAATTATAAAGTGTTACCCAATATGGTATATGAAGTACATGTTTAATATATTTAAATGTTGTCATTTTCCATTAATTGTAATAATTAGGAAATAGGAAACTATCTTTATGTTCAGAGGGGGTGTACTCATTTATCCTGAGTACTGTATATGTATTTGTATTTTGTTGTAGAGTTTATTCCAGGTTACTTGTTGCCATTGGTTGCTTCACTTCGGGACACAAAATAAATTACATTTTGCAATGTATGTTAAAGAAAAACCAAATGCAACACTCTGTGATTTCACACACAACTGTAACATAAATAAATAAATTGCTGCTAAATATATTCATAGGATTTGTTCTGTTTCCTCTACAATGCTGAGCATAGCCTGCATTTGAAGGCTTCAATTTGTAAGTGCAGTGGTTGAAATGGAATAGCAATGTGTTTGCCTGTTTCATGAGAGATGTAGTATTAGAGCTGAGGCCCCAATCTATTGAAGGGCCAGTGCTGCTATATCTCAACAATTGAGTTAGCTCAGTGCAATTGCTGTCCATTCAAAGGCTGAGAAATTGAGTTTCAAGCTTGAAGCACTACCATTGCCCCAGAGGAGGGGGTGGAAGGAAGGTAGAGTGAGACAGAAATGAAGAAAAGACAAACATAAAACCATACATACTATTGACCAGAGACAATGAGACAAAGAATGAATGTAGAATGTAGAATGCTCTCTAGAACATTGTGAAGAAAACAGCAGTGCTGGTGTTACGTCTTTCACATTCTTACGCTTTCTGATAAAAAGTCCTGAGGCCTGAAGTTTACTTCAAGAAAAAACAAAACAAAACTTTTGACAGTTGACGAGGTTACAGTTTCATTTCTTCTGACCAGCAATGATTCATTACATGTAAAATGTGTCAGAAATGCAATCTATGCAAATAGATTGAGTCACAGACTGAATTTTTGTATGCGTGTCAGAATAATGCAACCAGGGCAAAATATAAGTTGTTTTTGTTGTTTCTATACTTAAAGTTGTTTGTGTGTGCAGGAATGGTTATGGAATATATATATATATATATATATATATATAATATATATATATATATATATATATATATATATATATATATATATATATATATATATATATATATAATATATATATATATATATATATATATATATATATATATATATATATATATAGTGTGGGAACAAGCGATATGACGGGAATATTGGAACAGCACTTTTCAAGGTTTTGTTCTTTTAGAGGAGAGTGACTTTTAAGTCTCCAACATAACTACATTTAAAATATGTAGAACTTATAGCAATGGGAATAAGAGGAAATAAGAGACTTCTGCCTGGATTAGACTGCAACCACTGTGCAAAACAATGACTAGAAACAAGAAAAAACAATGCTGAGCTCTTTACTTTCTTTCTACGCTTCCATTGCATGTACTGGTCGGCCTATTATTATATTGTTTACATTACTCCTTATGGAAAAAGATTGTTGTGACTAAATTATTATTTTGGAAAAGTTAGACAATAACAGATTGTTCCTAATAAAAACAACATTTCCTTCCTCTGCTAGCTGCGTGGTTGGCAGCCGTTAACAGAACAAACAAAAAGAAGATTTGAATAATCTTTCCTCACAGCCTCAGAGCTTTTGAACTATTTAACACAATAAAGTAGGTATACATTGGTATTATAATGTATGCAAAGTATGTTACAACAAATTCTTATCTTCCAATGGTTCATTTTACTTTACTTTTTTTCTGCCAAAAGTTGCTGTAAAATAAACTTTATACTACATAAAATTACAATAAACTTGATATGTTAGAATTAACCACCGCTGTCATAAACAATATGATACGTCATAAACAATGAGGTTCAATTTGTTAAGATTGTGTAATGCATTAGGTATTATGAACTACCAATGAACAACAGTAGCATTCATTATTCTAGTCTTAGTGTCCAATTTAATATTAAAATTACACTATAAAAAACTATAAAAAATACAAATATACTGTTGTTCATAATACAGTAGTAACAATTATCTAATTGTGTGTTTTTTTTTTTTGGAAACTGTGGATACCATGGTAAACATGTGTAGGGGTTCTTGTATTAAGTGCCATTATGCCAGAATGAATTAGGTTGAAGCTAGGTTTAATAAAACCCAAATAACTGCTATTAACTGCTATTAACTGCTATCACCAGCAGCCATATCACCCTGTAGCCCAAGACTTGTTTCCCACTGAAGCTAAGCAGGGCTGAGCCTGGTCAGTACCTGGATGGGAGACCAACTGGGAAAACTAGGTTGCTGCTGGTAGAGGTGTTAGTGAGGCCAGCAGGGGGTGCTCACCCTGTGGTCTGTGTGGGTCCTAACACCCCAGTGTAGTGATGGGGACACTATACTGTAACAAGCACCGTCCTTCAGATGAGACGTTAAACCGAGGTCCTGACTCTCTGTGGTCATTAAAAATCCCAGGATGCCCATCGATAAAGAGTAGGGGTGTAACCCCGGCATCCTGGCCAAATTTGCCCATTGGCCCCTGTCCATCATGGCCTCCTAATCATCCCTAATATATTTACGATTGGCATCATCCCTCAGTCTCCTCTCCACCAATCAGCTGGTGTGTGGTGGGCGTACTGGCGCAAAATGGCTGCCGTCGCATCATCCAGGTGGATGCTGCACATTGGTGGTGGTTGAGGAGATTCCCCCCCTTCTATGTAAAGCGCTTTGAGTGCCTTGAAAAGCGCTATATAAATGTAACAAATTATTATTATTATTTAGATAAACTGTGTGGCTGTTTGTCCATAATGTAGAAGTTGAGATGAACTGAGTGCTGTTAATGTAATAGTAGCCGAGCAATACATGAGTACCTGAAGACAGGTGTGTTAGTGAGATAAAGGAGTGGAGAGTATCTAGGTCTGTTAGCAGCTGTGTTTGTCTTGTGTAGCAAACAAAAGAGACTGCCAAAGCCATCATGATTGATGCTTATTCTCTCAGATAGTTAGCAGCATTACATGCCATGGTAACTTGACATGTGACAGACTATTGCATTTATTAAAAGTCATGTCGTTCAGTCATCAGACATATATTTGTAGCACCAGTGATATTTTTATATATTTCCCGTCATTATCATGTGACCTACCAGCGTCAGTTGCGTCGCTTCACTGCCATTCATAAACCCTCTCCAGTGGCCTCATGGGATAGTAAAGTATCCATCGTATGCACACTTCAGAATCTCGCCGGAAGAAGCAGGTCCATGTACGTTTTGCCTACCCTGTTATGAGTAGGCCTACTGTAAATTCGGACATACCG
Source organism: Thymallus thymallus (assembly GCA_023634145.1). NCBI lineage: Eukaryota > Metazoa > Chordata > Actinopteri > Salmoniformes > Salmonidae > Thymallus > Thymallus thymallus. The sequence goes on from JAKYLM010000413.1 coordinate 17,718, forward strand.
GTAGTTCTTTTGTCACATACTGTTTTTCGCCTACTATAGTATGTGATTTCGGATGCAGCCCATGTCTTTTATTTTGTCGTTATGGTTCCTTTGTTTCCTTGATTTGTCATGTGATCTCCCTTTTCTGCATGTGATCTTGTCATGTGCTTTCCTTGTTTCATGTGTCATTCTTCTTGGTGCATTGTTTTCAGGTGTTTCTTGTTTGCTCATTAGTCCTTGTGTATATATAGCCCTCATGTTACCATTGTTCCTTGTCTAGCTGGGTTTGTGTCATCCTACTGTTGGTGAGTTGGTTCCAAGTGTCTAGTCTAGTCTAGTCTAGTCTAGTCTAGTCTAGTCTAGTCTAGTCTAGTCTAGTCTAGTCTAGTCTAGTCTAGTCTAGTCTTTGTTCAAATTGGATTATTTTCAATAAACTGGACATGGGTTCAAGGGGTCATCTCGTCTTCAGTGTATATTTTATTCAATTTATTAGCTGTATTAAATTATTTATGAATATTTTTAATTTTAGATTTTTTTTATGTTGAGTTTTATGTCTATGTGTTTTCTCAATTTTATTATTACTATTTTTTATATAGTTCTATTTAGATTTTAGTCATTTTAGTACTTAAACATATTTTATTTCAGTTATTTGCCAAGGTAACATTTGTAATTTTCTTTCGTTTTTGAAGGTTTAGTTTTTCTTCTAATACTATATACACACACACATATATATATATATATATATATATATATATATATGTTTTTATCAACAATATTTTTTTTTTAAATCTTATTTCTTCTATCAATTATCTATCAAATCTTATTTCAACTTCTATCATTTATCTGTATTAGTTTTAGTCAACTAACAACACTGGGTGGATTGATGGATGATGGACAGATAACCTATCTTTACCAATTAAAAAATATTTTCCTTTTAACTTCATGAATATCAGCCACTGAGAATGAGTCTAAAGCAGAATCAGGATATAATATTTTTGGGCATTTGTGCCTCTTTTATTGATACAAAATTCAAGCTAATAACTGAGCTAATAACTAAAAATGAGTATTTATGTGTGTGCTGACAGCTCTGAGAGGTGCTGGGCAGCCCCAGCGCTTCTCCCAGCAAGAGTTAATCAGTGTGTGTGTTGATTTGAGAAGCAATGAAGTGCCTATTCTATTCAAACATGGAATAATGGGGTTGCCAGGTTCATGTCTTTGGGTTCAGAAAACAACTTCTCCCCCACCTCCTCTTCTGTCCTCTATTCCCTTTCCCTCCCTTATTCTGTCCCATCCCCCAGTCCATTCTGCGCTCCTTTCATCAGCCATTTCCATTCCAAGCACAAGCAGCATTTTTATGCACTGACGAACAGAAGTAGTGGGCCTACCATTCATTTTATTTCTGTCATCCTTTCCTGTGCCTTGCTATATGTAAACACACAATTAATAATCACAATATAATGACTTGAACTGAAAGGCAAATAGGATAAATTAGTGATTTGAATGGTAGTAATCCTCAGTACTGTGTGATTAGTAATGTCTAAGATGTGTAATAGTGGATTGTAGTGCTTTTCAAATCTGCTCTGGAGGGCAATCGTCCTGCAGAGTTTTGAATCAAATCTGAACAAGCTAATCAAGGAGGTCTGGAATACCTGCAGAAAGCGGTCTGTTAGCATTACCATTAATCTCAATGAAGTTTCCCGGCTGCTGCAGGATGCAATTTGAAATCTGCCCATTTTGTTCATGGGACCACTTTTTACCCAATCACAGCCATTAGCTACTTTTAGGGTGGAATGACCATAGGCGTAATTTGCGGGTGGGATGGGTGGTACATGTCCCTACCACTTTTTGCCAGGGTCTATATTGTCCTTGAAACATCTCGGATGCATGGATGTACCTAATAGAAAGAACCATCTCCATTTGATTAGTTAAGTGTTGGTTGATTGCTTGTTGCTGCTGTTATCAGTTCTCTCTCTGTGTTCGTGCACAGTCTTCACATAGATGAGCGCTTCAAACTATCGCTTAACACAGTTGAGGAGACTCTCTATTCGTTCTGGTGAAATCACAAGGGTGGATTAGAACTCAAGCTTAACAGAAACTCTACCACTAGACCACAAGCATTCCATGTGAGTCTGCATTTATCACATCACTTATATTAGGCTATAGTAGATGTAAGGATGAAACTATCATGTTAAACATTATTTCTATGTCGATAAATTAAATGTGTACTATTGCAATTGATTTCTGGTAATGTAATGTAATGTTTTTCTGCAATTGTTATTGTACAAATCATTGTATTAAAACCCCCCACCCCCCATTCCTGTCCCACCCACCTTATAAAACTAAGTTACACCACTGTGAATGACACAGCAAAATGATTTCATGATCTGGTGGATTCTAATCTCTAAAATCAAACATGATTTGAGAGCTGTGGGCTTGAAATAGGGCTGTGGGCTTGTTGCATTATTTCCAACTATATGAAAATGTATATTTAAACAAAATCTAATCAACTTATATTTCATACATTTCAATGAAAAAATAAACAAAGATATGTGTTATATGGCATGACAGGCCAAAACAAAGGTCGCCAAGAGTTAATTTCGCCACGGGCAGAAATTCTGCTCATATAATCCATACATATTTTCCACAGTTTTCCCAGTGTTTTCTTTAAAACTATTCACAGAGATTTCCATGCAACTATTTGATTATTGTTATGATCTTTTATTGTTATTTCAGATGAATAAATCCCTAAAGTAAACACATACACACACATTCTTGAATATATGCCCACTGAGCAAAAGTACGTCCAAAAGATGTCCTTGTCACACATTAAAAATACATCCCCTGAAGAGCCAGAATGAACGTTTTTATTGTCTTTTTATGAAGACGTCTTCTGAACGTCCAATATTGATGTCCATGTCACCTCTGTACAATGTTAAAAACTAGTTCAAATGTGGTCTTTGTTGACATATTTTTAACGACTTATAAGGTCTCATTTAAACATTATTTATACTGTTTCTGGACCAAAGAAACACTCTTGGGATGCATTCAATTAAAATGTACATTTATTTCAATGTAATTTCCATTTGTAATTGTAAAGCCCAGATAGCAACATTGTGTCATCCCAGATCCGGCCCACATCTGGCACATGTGGAATGATGATCTGGCCCACATGCTGCGTGAATGGCCCTTGGGTGGACTGCTCCTGTTCATAGCAATGCCACATGTCAGCCAAGAGCAAATAAATAAACCATAACTGGACCTTATCTGAGCCACAGAATATGTGTCTATTAAATATGCAGTCACCTCAGCCTTAATAAGCCTGTTAACAAGCAGAATCACTGAAGGAAAGAAGAGAACAGAAAAAGAGACAAGCAGAAACACAAGAACTACAACTGACTTCCAGTCTCAGCCTTGAAATCAACTGAAGATAAAATAAGACATTAAATCTCTGCGGTTCCCTTTCGGAAGGGAACTCGCGCTGCGTCAGCTGACGCTACGGGGAACGCCTCCAGCGTGACAGGTGCCTGAAATCACAATCAAAAAACGTCAATCCTATTGACCGGTGACAGCCTATGATGTCATCAAGGTGCGACCAGGAAGTATAAAAGGGCGCCTTGCCATCATGACAGCATCTCTTCGTCTTCAGGGACTGTTTTGCCTGTCTTCACGTAAAGCGTCTACAAGAAGGATAACGATGAAGTGTGCTGAGAAGCAACGCCACTTCCGCAGGTGTGTTGAACGTGTACCAGGGATGCACACACACTTTGCGTTTACTGTCTGGGAGAAGAGCATGCACAAGAGGTTCTCGAGGGAGCCTCCTGTGCAAATTGCGAGCGTTTTCCCCTGAGAACGCTCCGCTCTCGTCTGGACCTCTTCTCGAGGGGAGAGGTTTCAGCATCTGGGAACGGCCCCGCTCGAGCTGAGGCTGAGCGGCGTCTAACATCATGTGGTTCCCAGATGAATCTGGCTCGCCGCTTGGAGACAGGTGTGGTTCTCGTGGATGATCCAGATCGCGAGAGGCGGACTTTGGAGGAGGAGCAGGATTTATGTTCCTCCTCCTCGTCTGCTGCTCTTCCACTCGAGCAGAGGATGGAGGAAGACGCTGGTGAGTCAGTTGAGGCTGAAGCCTCTCAACCATCCTGTCCCATGTACGGGGAGTAGCTGGAGGTGATGGAACGCGCTGCGGGTAGACTGCAGCTGCGGCGCGTGAGGAGAAAGGCTGAGCGTCCAAACAGTTTGGACGATCGGTTTCTCTCCGCCCATGACCTCCCAACTCCTGGGAGTCTTCCATTCCTTCCAGATCTCCATCAGCAGATCTCGAGGGGATGGAAGAAACCATACTCAGCCCGCATCTATCGACATCAGCGAGCTAATTTCGCTGATGTCGAGGGACTGCCCGAAGCTGGGTATGTGTCAGTGCCGCCCGTGGACGAGATGTTTTGCTAACTATCTCGCCTCTGGGCGGCCGTCGACACTGAGGGCTCCCACCCTGCCGGCGAAACCACTTAGAAGCGACTTCTCGCCTGAATGGCAGGGCGTACATGTCAGCGGGTCACGCTGCGGCGGCTTTGCACACCACAGCAGTGTTGCAGGCTTACCAGGCGGACCTGTTGAGGGACCTCGATCAGGGGGAGGGACTACCCCCTGATGCGATAGTCGAGTTGCGCCGGACTGACTGCGGATTTCGCTCTCCGGGCCACCAAACAAATAGCGCTCTCCATCGGTCGTTCGATGGTGGCCACGGAGAGGCATCTGTGGTTAAACCTTGTGGACATCGGGGAGAAAGAGAAGTCCTTTCTCCTTGATGCCCCGGTTTCGCCATCTGAACTTTTCGGCACCTCCGTCGAGGCGGTGGTGGGAAAGTTCGGAGAGGCGAAGGCGCGCTCGGCAGCATTTAGAACATGCATTCCGCTGAGGTCCGGGACCGCGCCCAGGCAGTCGGGTGTCCCTGGCCCGTCCCGGTCTGAGGGCTGGAGGCGGGACCAGCATCGCCTCTCGAGCGCCCCCTCCGCGGAGGACTGGTGCGCAGAGGAGGCGGGACACCCGCAACAAGAGGAGGAAGGAAGCCGGAGCTGGAAACCGGAACCAACGGAGGCAGCGCGATAGGACTCCACCCCCTAGGGTGCGCAGATGAGCGCTGCTTTTCCCTTCCTCTTGCCTCTTTCCCCGGGCGCTTTACATCAGGCCGGTGGGCCTATGATGAGCAGATATGTAAGATCTGACGACCCGCCTGGCTTGTTTGGTGAGAGCGCCCCCCTCGGGATGGTGGTCGAACACTGGCCTGATGGCTGGTTTTTCAAGGTTTGAAGCACCAGAAGAAGCGAGCGGTGAGTCCCCCTTGAGAAGGGTGAAACATTTTCACTATGTTTTTCAGGACTTCTTTATTTTCGCTCTCCTGAGAGGTTTTTTGGGAATTATGGAACATCGCTGGACTTCGCAGGGCCTGCAGCTCCCCGTGAGTAAGCTAAGAACGATCTTCTTTGCAACATTATATGTTTGTGTATGAGTGCCTCACTTTAGCTAGTAGAGATTTGCTGCCTCTCCGTGTTATCTCTCCCACTAATGTGGGTAGCTGAATTTGCGCTCTTGCCCGAGGGCTTGTAGTGTCGGGGGCGAGCTGTGTTTTCCTAGCTTAAAGTGTGAAGTAGCTGACGACCGGGTATGCATTCATGCATGAGCTGTAGTGAGATCTGCGCCCAGCTCTGCGGGGCTTTGGGAAGGGTTTTTTTTCGGGGCCTCATTGTTTTATAAGGGGTGATAATATTTATTTCCCGAGCCCTGAGTAGATCTAGTGCAGACTTAGCGTCGCACCACTTGGCCTAGGCTCCGTTAAGGATGGGGGGCGTTCCCTTTTAAGAAAGGTTTGTTCGCCCCTGGCCTGTCTTTTAAGTATAAGAACAGGGCTTTGTTTCTGCATCCTTGATTCAAGCCTCCTCTTATTACAGAGTCGTCCGGCCAAGGCCCGCCCCCTTCTCTGCGTTCTGGGGTTACTGAGTAATGCAGTCTAGGTGTTGCAGCAGGGATAGCGACTTTGCCAGTGGTCGTGGGGCGGGCCTTAAGCGTCTTTCGCTTGTTTGCGATTAGACTTTATTTGCTGTTAGACTTTATTTGCTATTCCCGCCTTTCAGAGCTTGTGTGGCCGCCACCTTCTGGCGGCCCCCGGCCTCATCCTGGAGGATGGCATGGCCGGTGGGTTGCATATTTGTATGATATTTTCACCCTTGCTCTATGTCTTCTGCTCCACCTTCTTTAGGGCTCGGGTTGAGCTGAACATCGAACAACCTTCTGTTTGCCGGTTTTGGTCAGATGCTCCCCTGAGGCCCTCGCATTGCCAATGGCTGACGCCCTCGCATGTGCGGCAGGCCGCTGTATGAAAAAGTAAGACAGCCGCCCCGAAGCAGGTGACGTAAGTTGTACTCGCTTTAGAGGGTTTGTTAAGCATTTGTTTGCTGAGTGCACTGCTGTTGGCAATGTGATTAGGTTCATGTCTGTAGGCACTGCCCGTGAGACTGCGCCGTCATGGAGGCCATCTAGCCTCTGGGATGGAGCCAGCCCCAGGTGCGGGCATACGAAGGCCAGCTGGTTGTGAGTAGCCAGCTTGGGCAGTCTGGGCAGCAGACTCCAGGACAGGTAGTAGGCATCAACAGGCCTCCTTGCAAGAGAGTCTCGACGCCGCGGCCCATAAGTGTGCCCGGAGGCTTTTCTCCATCGACGTCGACTTCAGCAGAAACCTCGTCAACTAGTAGGCCCTTTTTGGCCTCCTTGGGGATGAGTCCCCAGGTGCTAACTGGATGTCCAGGTCCAGCTCAGCATTCAACACCATTGTGCCCTCCATACTTGACGGGAAACTCCGGGCTCTAGGCTTAAACAGCTTGTTATGCAGCTGGATCCTGGACTTCCTGTCAAACAGACGCCAGGTGGTCAGAATGGGCAGTAACATCTCCTCATCACTGACTCTCAACACTGGAGCCCCTCAGGGCTGTGTTCTCAGCCCACTCCTGTACTCCTTGTACACACATGACTGTGTGGCAACCCACAGCTCCAACACCATCATCAAGTTTGCTGACGATACGACGGTGGTAGGTCTCATCACTGACAATGATGAAACGGCCTACAGAGAGGAGGTGCACACTCTGACACGATGGTGTCAGGAGCACAACCTCTCCCTCAACGTCAGCAAGACCAAGGAGCTGGTGGTCGACTTCAGGAGGAATGAGAGAGAACACCGCCCCATCACCATCAATGGAGCACCGGTGGAGAGAGTCAGCAGCTTCAAGTTCCTCGGTGTCCACATCACAGAGGAACTCTCATGGTCCGTCCACACCGAGGCCGTTGTGAAGAAGGCTCATCAGCGCCTTTTCTTCCTGCGACGGCTGAGGAGGTTTGGAATGAACCGCCACATCCTCACACGCTTCTACAGCAGCACCATAGAGAGCCTGCTGACTGGCTGCATCACCACCTGGTACGGCAACAGTACCGCCCGCAGCCGCAAAGCCCTGCAAAGGGTAGTGCGCACGGCCAGCTGCATCATCGGAGGTGAGCTTCCCTCCCTCCAGGACATTTATGCCAGGCGGTGTGTGAAGAGAGCTCAGAGGATCATCAGAGACTCTAGCCACCCGAGCCATGGGCTGCTCTCACTGCTGCCATCAGGCAGACGGTACCGCAGCATCAGAACACGCACCAGCCGACTCCAGAACAGCTTCTTCCCACAAGCAATTAGACTCCTTAACTCCTGATCCATCAGGATCATAACACACACTGGACAGAATATCACTCAGCACAACCCACTGTAGATACACACACATTATATACACATTTATTTATCATATAGCATCTATTGTACATTGGATCTCTATTGTGAATAATATTGTATACTGTACATTGTATATTATTATTATAGCTTAATGTATATTGTTTAATGTATGTTTAGTGTATATTGTTTAAAGTATATGTATATTGTAAGTATGTGTATATTGTTTAAAGCTGTGAGAACTACACTCACATTGTGTAAATTATTTATTGTTTATTGTAGAGTTTACTGTGCTGTGAGTAATTGTGTGCGCATCAGATGTGTAATCTGATGTTGCTTTAAATGTTGTACATGTCATGTCATGACTGCTATGTTGCTCGGAACTGCACCTAAGAATTTCACCTACTGTTGCACTTGTGTATATGGTTGTGTGACAATAAAGTGATTTGACTGATTTGATTTTGATCATAGATTGCCTACAGCATGGTTACCTACCAGGCAGGCTTATGAGCTCCTCTCAAGTGAGAGTTTGCTGTGAGCGTACGGCCGCCTGGCGCTGATCCATTGGTTGTAGGCCCCTCGGGGCCTCCCTGGTACGATCAGCCTGTAAGGCCTTTGGCCTCCTAAGCACGTTTTAAAGTAAGTGCTTGGTAGATCTGAGGATCGAGCGGCTGAACTCCCCTCGCTAGCAAGGGTTAGAAAGCACTTCGCTGAGCGCTGCTCTCCGGGATAACCCGTCTCTGAGGTCCGGCTGGTGGAGGACACTGCCTTTTCTGCAGTACCCTAGCGGGATGTCTCTTCGGAGGCGAGTACCAGAGGCTCTGTACTTTACAGACAGGGTTGGCTGTACTGACGTGTCCCATATATGGCATTCGGTGAAATCCTCCCGAATAGTGACTGGTTCCCTCGGGTTCCCTTGCCACGTTCCCTTAAAGGAACCCCTTCTGTTGAATGGGCTGGTTCCACCTCATGGTATGCGAAGGTTCCTTCTCAGGTTATAGCTTGGGCTTTGACCGTAGGGAGCGCTGTCACTGACAGCCTAATGTGACCAGAGGGGGAGTGGTTCAGGCATTTCAGTTGAATTTGCTTGTCCTGACAGTTGTCACTGCCCAGTGGGCATGCACTCCCTTCGGCATGGCGGCGTGGGTATATCGTTCCCCGTAGCGTCAGCTGACGCAGCGCGAGTTCCCTTTCGAAAGGGAACGTCTCCGGTTACGTATGTAACCTAGGTTCCCTGAGAACAGGGAACGAGACGCTGCGTCGCTTTGCCATGCCTCAGGGCTTGCCTGCCAAACAGTCCCTTCAGACGATTGGATGCTGTCATGTTGGCAAGGCGCCCTTTTATACTTCCTGGTCGCACCTTGATGACATCATAGGCTGTCACCGGTCAATAGGATTGACGTTTTTTGATTGTGATTTCAGGCACCTGTCACGCTGGAGGCGTTCCCCGTAGCGTCAGCTGGCGCAGCGTCTCGTTCCCTGTTCTCAGGGAACCTAGGTTACATATGTAACCGGAGACGATCTCAGCAGAGAAAGATTAAACAACTCCACAAACAGCATTACCAGCTTCACCTATTACTAACCAGGGGTGCGTTTCCCGTAAAATGACGTAACTCACTGCTTAGTACGATGCATCGTTGAAGAAATCAACTAGCTAGTCACGACTGTTTCCCGAAACCGTATTGTCGCAAATCTGTCGTTCAACCACGTTGGTTAATGATGTCACGCAGGTGGTGGAGTAATAAATGCTTTTAATTAATTATTTGAGATCGAATTCATGCTAGATTTTTTGCTATACATTATGGACATGGCAATTTTTCCAGATTCAATAGGCTCTTTTTTACGTACTAGAGCACGTCCGTCCGCACATGCGCACTCTTCAAAAACGGTGCTTTAAATCTCTTGACAAACTAAAAGACATAAATGACATTTGTATGTATTCTAAATAAAAGATATAGGTTGTACTGAATGTCAGCTTGCTTATTTTGCTCAAGATAAGGATTTATTAAGTCCACATGTCATGCAAACAAGAAACTATGCTTCTAACCACAGGTCGAGAGCTGTCGTTGCAACCACAAGTTTGCGATGCTGTTTGCGAACGTTCGTTCGAACGATGGTTTCGGGAAACACTGACTGGTTGAACTATGTTGATAACGACGGAACTTGCGACCATAGTTGGCTAACGATGCTTTTGGGAAAACGCACCCCAGACTGACTTTATTTCTGTTAGATGTCTACAAATAATTGTTATTGAGAATTACAGGGGTTTAACTCTAATGTGTTTCATTTGAAGTCACCATAACTCTGATTAGTGTTTCCATTAGTTGGGCTCTTAACTCTTATTGTTAAATCTTTGTCTTTTTTGGCTGCTGTGACCGTGTTATGTATGCTGTGACAATACTGCTGGATCTCACGCTGCAGTAACACATGGTTTGTAATGTAAATGTATTAATTGCGCAACACAATTGTTAGATTCAAATGACATGAGGGAATCAGGCTATTTCATGATGATTTTAAAACCATCAACAGGTAACCATCATCACCTGGGCCATTTCTCAATATGTGTTCTTGTCTGTACTTGTGTTCTCGTGGACTTGTGAAACGTCATCAGGCGCTGGCCAAGTACTGTTCCAATTCAAAGTTCACATCTAGCCAAGTACAGTTCAAATCCCCGGATGTGTCCTTGATCCGCCCCTTTTATCGAGGATGCATTGAGAGGTGACTTGAGCAGACTTGAGACATCCAGGTATCCCAGAATGCATCTTGCACCAACCAGCAAGAATCAATAGCAGATGAGAAAACCTGCGTAATTTAAAAATACTACTGTTATTGTGTCATGAATGTAGTTTTAAAAGTTTTTTTCAGGCGAGAATGTACTTGTTTAAAGCTCAAATCTGTGGTATAAAGAGAGCACCTATTTAAAAATGTGATCTGGCGTTTTCGTGTGAGATCCAGTCGATCAGCAGGCGCTCAGAGCTCATTAAACCCGCCGAGAGCAGCCTTTCCTCGGCTAGTCCTTCTGACGTTTGCCGCTGGCTCTGATGTCTCTGTAGTGGTTAAACACAAGATATAAGTTGTCTTGACCTTTGGTCTCATGAATCTATAATTTGTTCCCTGGCAAATCGTTTTGGCTGAGGGCAAAGTGAAGTTTCATTTACAGTTTCATAATAATTTATTTAACTACCTCTAGAGCGCTGAATTTGTATGTTTGAGTGAATTGTTTGCTTTATTTATTTTACCTATACTTTTATAATCGCTATTATTGATCATTAAAACATTTAACAATGTCAGTTTTATGTCATATTTAATTTTATTACATTGAAGATGATCATATATATGCACACTTATTGCCTTATCACACCTCCTGCCTTATTTTTTTTAATGTAAACAAAAAGAGGCAGGGTTGTGTTTTATATTTTGTTTGTTATAAATATAAATGTAGTGAAGATAAATAATCAATGTACACCTTCCTGAACAACATTTGGGTGGCTATTAATATGTTTAAGATTGTTTTTTTAAATTAAATAGAAAATAGGCAGAGTGGTGTTTTATGACATATTTTTTTTTATTGTTGCCTAAAATATACAAACAGAGATTACCGGAATAGCCAGAGCGAGCTGAGTGATGCTATCAAGAACGCTGCGGTTCCGTTTGCAGAATCACCAGACTTTTGTCCTCCCGTCCTCGGGAGTTCGTTCTCCTGAGTCGAACTTGGCAAGTCCGAAGTTCGCGTACTTGGTTTTGATAAACAGCCCTGATCTCATTTATTTTTAGCTTCCTTTGCTAATTCCTTTGCTTATGCACACATGCCTCATAAACCATGTTTATGTATCATGTTTAATGCCCATGTCACTATACACATTTACACACA
>JAKYLM010000414.1:0-20000 GCA_023634145.1 Thymallus thymallus
GGAAGGAAGGAAGGAAGGAAGGAAGGAAGGAAGGAAGGAAGGAAGGAAGGAAGGAAGGAAGGAAGGAAGGAAGGAAGGAAGGAAGGAAGGAAGGAAGGGGTTGAAAGAGTTAGTTAGATAGTTATCCCTTACAGTAACTTTTGCTATATCCCAACATTTAGGCCCATTGGTTGAGAGAGCGAAGGCCCGTTGGTTGAGAGAGAGAAGGCCCGTTGGTTGAGAGAGAGAAGGCCCATTGGTTGACAGAGAGAAAGGTGATAAGCTCCAGAGTGAGCCCATAGGTTAAACAGCAAGCATGAGAAAGGTACATTACTGTGTCATGCTCATAGTCTAGAAGGTCAGTAGGTGAATGGCATTCCCCATGGGGTAGCCTGTATAAAATGCCTGATAAAGCTCTAAGGTTAGTGAATAATTCTATGAGATGTAGACATTATGAATTCCATGCCACCCACATCCCTCTCAACACTCTGACAACATATCAATAGACTCCAGATGACGGAGCTAACTAATGAGGACAAGGTATTGTGGTGTGTGTGTGTGTGTGTGTGTGTGTGTATGTGTGTGTGTGTGTGTGTGTGTGTGTGTGTGTGTGTGTGTGTGTGTGTGTGTGTGTGTGTGTGTGTGTGTGTGCGTGTGTGCGTGTGTGTGTGTGTGTGTGTCTCTGACCCCTTAGCAGCCACTAAGGAGTCAGAGAGACTGGCTGTAATCAAAAAAAGACAGATGATGGGGTAGGAGCACCTCCAAACTGGGACAATCTCTCTCTAATCGCTACGACTCAGTGTGTGCCCCTCCCCCCCAACCCCCCACGCACACACACAATTCACACACACACTCTGTGGTCCTACATGTCTCAGCTTGTAGAGCATGGCACTTGCAGTGTCAAATTAAATCAAATCAAATTTTATTTGTCACATGGGCCGAATATGGCCAAGATGTAGACCTTACAGTGAAATGCTTACCTACAAGCCCTTAACCAACAATACAACATATATACAGTACAGAGTCAATGTGAGGAGGCTATATACAGGGGTACCAGTACAGAGTCAATGTGAGGAGGCTATATACAGGGGTACCAGTACAGAGTCAATGTGAGGAGGCTATATACAGGGGTACCAGTACAGAGTCAATGTGAGGAGGCTATATACAGGGGTACCAGTACAGAGTCAATGTGAGGAGGCTATATACAGGAAGTACCAGTACAGAGTCAATGTGAGGAGGCTATATACAGGGGTACCAGTACAGAGTCAATGTGAGGAGGCTATATACAGGAAGTACCAGTACAGAGTCAATGTGAGGAGGCTATATACAGGAAGTACCAGTACAGAGTCAATGTGAGGAGGCTATATACAGGGGTACCAGTACAGAGTCAATGTGAGGAGGCTATTTACAGGGGTACCAGGTTGTTGTCCTGGCACCACCAGGCCAGGTTTCTGACCTCCTCCCTATAGGCTGTCTCATCGTTGTCTGTGATCATACCTACCACTGTTTTGACATCGATAAACTTGATGACGTTGTTGGAGTTGTGCTTGGCCATGCAGTCATGAGTGAACAGGGAGTACAGGAGGGCACTGAGCACGCACCCCTGAGATCAGTGTGGTGGATTTGTTGTTACCTACCCTTACCGCCTTGGGGCGGCCCGTCAGGAAGTCCAGGATCCAGTTGCAGAGGGAGGTGTTTAGTCCCAGGGTCCGTAGCTAGGGTCTTTAGCTAGGTGTACTACTGGTCGGTAGTCATTTAGGCAGGTTACCTTAGTGTTCTTGGGCACAGAAACTATGGTGGTCTGCTTGAAACATGTTGGTATTACAGACTCATTCAGGGACAGGTTGAAAATGACAGTAAAGACACTTGCCAGTTGGTCAGCACATGCTCGGAGTACACATCCTGGTAATCTGCCTTGTGAATGTTGACCTGTTTAAAGGTCTTACTCACATCGGCTACGGAGAGCATGACCACACAGTCGTCCGGAACAGCTGATGCTCTCATGCATGTTTCAGTGTAACTTGCCTCGAAGCGAGCATAGAAGTAATTGAGCTTGTCTGGTGGCTTGTGTCACTGGGCCGCTCGCGGCTGTGCTTCCCTTTGTAGTCTGTAATAGTTTGCAAGCCCTGCCACATCTGACGGGCGTCGGAGCCGGTCTAGTACAATTCAATCTTAGTCCTGTATTGACTCTTTGCCTGTTTGATGGTTCATCGGAGGGCATAGCAGGATTTCTTATAAGCATCCGGGTTAGAGTCCCGCTCCTTAAAAGCGGCAGCTCTACCCTTTAGCTCAGTGTGGATGTTGCCTGTAATCCATGGCTTCTGTTTGGGGTATGTACGTACGGTGACTGTGGGGATGATGTCATTGGTGATTCCAGTCTGTGCTAGCAAAACAGTCCTGTAGCTTAGCATCTGCATCATCTGACCACTTTCTTATTGACCGAGCCACTGGTGCTTTAGTTTTTGCTTGTAAGCAGGAATCAGGAGGATAGAAATATGGTCAGATTTGGCAAATGGATAGTGAGGGAGAGCTTTGTACGCGTCTCTGTGTGTGGAGTAAAGGTGGCCTAGAATTTTTTTCACTCTGGTTGCACATTTAACATGCTGATATAAATGAGGTAGAACGGATTTGAGTTTTCCTGCATTAAAGTCTCCGGCCACTAGGAGCGCCGCCTCTGGATGAGCAATTCCTTGTTTGCTTATATAACTCTTTGAGTGTGGTTTTAGTGCCAGCATCGGTTTGTGGTGGTATATAGACAGCTATGAAAAATAGAGATGAAAACTCTCTCTGTAAATAGTGTGGTCTACATCTTATCATGAGATACTCTACCTCAGGAGAGCAAAACCTTGAGACTTCCTTACATTTCATGCACCAGCTGTTGTTTACAAATATACATAGACCGCTGCCCCTTGTCTTGCCAGAGGCCGCTGTTCTATCCTGCCGAAAATACTTAAAATCTGCCAGCTGTATGTTATTCATGTCGTCGTTCAGCCACGACTCGGTGAAACGTAAGATATAGTTTTTAATGTCCCGTTGGTAGGATATTCGTGATCGTACCTCGTCTAATTAATTTTGCAATGATTGTTAGTTGGCTATTAATACTGATGGCAAAGGCAGATTATCCACTCGCCTTCGGATCCTTACAAGGCACCCGACCTGTGTCCCCGATATCTCTGTCTCTTTCTCCTGCGAAACACAGGTGAGTAATTGCTGTCCTGATATTCAGAAGCTCTTTTCGGTCATAAGAGACGGTGGTCTCCTCTGATCCTCTGACTAAATAAATGATGTCATAATGGTTTTCATCAGCGGATAAACGACTCCCGTTCTCTCTCAGAAATCCCCTTGAATGAGAAGTAGGTCAATTTAGAGATCCAACAGGCATGTCAATAACCCTACACACACACACACACACACACACACACCTTAAAGACCTGGCGAGAAGCAGCATCTCTCTCCTGTGATTGGTCACAGTCTGCACTAGCTCACATTAACTACATGAACCCATCAAAGAGAAGTGTTGAGAACTGCTTTTTCACTTAAAAGGTTGTTTCAGTATCAAATTATTTACTGGAAAATGTTATTTACTGGAAAGGTTATTTACTGGAAAAAGTTATTTTACTGGAAAATGTTATTTACTGGAAAAGGTTATTTACTGGAAAAAGTTATTTTACTGGAAAATGTTATTTAATGGAAAAGGTTATTTACTGGAAAAAGTTATTTACTTAAATGCTATTTTACTGGAAAAGGTTATTTACTGGAAAAGTTATTTACTGGAAAAGGTTATTTACTGGAAAAGGTTATTTACTGGAAAAGGTTATTTACTGGAAAAGCTTATTTACTGGAAAGGTTATTTACTGGAAAAGGTTATTTACTGGAAAGGTTATTTACTAGAAAGGTTATTTACTGGAAAAGGTTATTTACTGGAAAAGTTATTTACTGGAAAAGGTTATTTACTGGAAAGGTTATTTACTGGAAAAGGTTATTTACTGGAAAGGTTATTTACTGGAAAGGTTATTTACTGGAAAGGTTATTTACTGGAAAAGGTTATTTACTGGAAAGGTTATTTACTGGAAAAGGTTATTTACTGGAAAGGTTATTTACTGGAAAAGGTTATTTACTGGAAAAGGTTATTTACTTAAATGCTATTTTACTGGAAAAGGTTATTTACTGGAAAATGTTATTTACTGGAAAGGTTATTTACTGGAAAAGGTTATTTACTGGAAAAGGTTATTTACTGTAAAATTGTCTTTACTGGAAAATGTTATTTTACTTATTTCAGAAGCAGACAGTTTCAAATCAAATCAAATCAAATTGTATTAGTCACATGTGCAAAATACAACAGATGTAGGCCTTACAGTGAAATGCTTAATTTTTTTATATTTTTTTTAAGTTCAGTTTAAAAAAGTATTGTTTTATTGTAGATGACTTGCATGTATATATGCTGGATCTTTCCCTGGTGGGTAAGTTGGCATGACAGCCATGGAGTTATGCGTAATCAAATCCCATGAAATGATCGTAATGGCAATTCATCTCTGTTCTGTTTCTCTGGACCGTGGACAAGTTCAACCCAGTGTGGATCACCACCTACAGTATCTACATGTTCAACCCAGTGTGGATCACCACCTACAGTATCTACATGTTCAAACCAGTCTGGATCACTACCTACAGTATCTACATGTTCAACCCAGTGTGGATCACTACCTACAGTATCTACATGTTCAAACCAGTGTGGATCACCACCTACAGTATCTACATGTTCAACCCAGTGTGGATCACTACCTACAGTATCTACATGTTCAAACCAGTGTGGATCACTACCTACAGTATCTACATGTTCAAACCAGTGTGGATCACCACCTACAGTATCTACATGTTCAACCCAGTGTGGATCACTACCTACAGTATCTACATGTTCAAACCAGTGTGGATCACCACCTACAGTATCTACATGTTCAACCCAGTGTGGATCACTACCTACAGTATCTACATGTTCAAACCAGTAACATGTTCAACCCAGTGTGGATCACTACCTACAGTATCTACATGTTCAAACCAGTAACATGTTCAACCCAGTGTGGATCACTACCTACAGTATCTACATGTTCAAACCAGTAACATGTTCAACCCAGTGTGGATCACTACCTGCAGTAGCCTCATTTTCAACACAGTGTGGATCACTACCTGTAGGAGCTTCATGAACACCATGAAAAACAATAGATAAAACGGTGTTGTTGTTGTTAAATTGAGCATCCCCATTGTACCATCTCATGCCATTGTACCATCTCATGCCATTGTACCATCTCATGCCATTGTACCATCTCATGCCATTGTACCATCTCATGCCATTGTACCATCTCATGCCATTGTACCATCTCATGCCATTGTACCATCTCATGCTATTGACACAATAACCTCCTAATCCGGTGGCCGGCTCTGGGATCTGGCTGGGTGATTGCTTCCACACAGACACACAGACAGATGAGTAAACAAAGAGGATTAGCCCCCATGCTGGATTAAACAGGGTTGTAGAAAGGGTTAGGGGGTAGTTATTAGGGGGGTAGTAATGGTGAGTGATACCCAGTCAAACAGTATAACTGCTCCTGCATGTGCCCTAAAGGGCCCCAACCCCCAGTCCTCTCAGTCTCTCAGACTGTCTGAGCTGCTGGTCTAGCTCTGCTGGTTTAGAGATAGTCTGGCTCTGCTGGTCTAGAGATGGTCTGGCTCTGCTGGTTTAGAGATAGTCTGGCTCTGCTGGTCTAGAGATGGTCTGGCTCTGCTGGTCTAGAGATGGTCTGGCTCTGCTGTTCTAAAGATAGTCTGGCTCTGCTGGTTTATAAATAGTCTGGCTCTGCTGGTCTAGAGATGGTCTGGCTCTGCTGTTCTAAAGAAAGTCTGGCTCTGCTGGTCTAGAGATGGTCTGGCTCTGCTGGTTTAGAGATAGTCTGGCTCTGCTGTTCTAAAGATAGTCTGTCTCTGCTGGTCTAGATATGGTCTGGCTCTGCTGGTCTAGAGATGGTCTGGCTCTGCTGGTTTAGAGATGGTCTGGCTCTGCTGGTCTAGATATAGTCTGGCTCTGCTGGTCTAGAGATGGTCTGGCTCTGCTGGTCTAGAGATAGTCTGGCTCTGCTGGTCTAGAGATGGTCTGGCGTTGATGGTTTAGAGATAGTCTGGCTCTGCTGTTCTAAAGATAGTCTGGCTCTGCTGGTCTAGATATGGTCTGGCTCTGCTGGTCTAGAGATGGTCTGGCTCTGCTGGTTTAGAGATAGTCTGGCTCTGCTGTTCTAAAGATAGTCTGGCTCTGCTGGTCTAGAGATGGTCTGGCTCTGCTGGTCTAGAGATGGTCTGGCTCTGCTGGTCTAGAGTCCCATCTGTTGTGTCCTTATAGCATGGCACAGAGTCCCTAAAATGCTCCAAAACATGCCTCACTATAGGTCCAACACTCCCAACAACACCTCTCATAATCCCCCTCCCTCCTCGCCCCCATAACCTCCATAACCCCTGTCCCAATCAAACGCAGTCAGTCCCTGCCAAACACATGCAATTAATACTGAGCCACAAGCCATTGTACCTCAATGCAGCCTCAATACCATTTCATGTAGCCACGGTCAGTGTCTCAATGCCGTTACCTTTAGCCCAGGTCAGTGCCTCAATGCTGCCTCAATGCCATTACCTGTAGCCCAGGTTGGTGCCTCAATGATGCCTCAATGCCATTATCTGTAGCCCTGGTTGGTGCCTCAAAGCTGCCTCAATGTCATTACCTGTAGCCCAGGTCAGTGCCTCAATGCAGCCTCAATTCCATTACCTGTAGCCCTGGTTGGTGCCTCAATGCTGCCTCGTAGTGCTGGATATACATGGGTATGGGAGGTGGTAGTGGTGGATATACATGGGTATGGGAGGTGGTAGTGGTGGATATACATGGGTATGGGAGGTGGTAGTGGTGCATATGCATGGGTATGGGAGGTGGTAGTGGTGGATATACATGGGTATGGGAGGTGGTAGTGGTGGATATACATGGGTATGGGAGGTGGTAGTGGTGGATATACATTGGTATGGGAGGTGGTAGTGGTGGATATGCATTGGTATGGGAGGTGGTAGTGGTGGATATGCATTGGTATGGGAGGTGGTAATGGTGGATATACATGGGTAGACACTTCAAAGATCCTACTGACTGACTGGACTCTTCAAAGATCCTACTGACTGACTGGACTCTTCAAAGATCCTACTGACTGACTGGACTCTTCAAAGATCCTACTGACTGACTGGACTCTTCAAAGATCCTACTGACTGACTGGACTCTTCAAAGATCCTACTGACTGACTGGACTCTTCAAAGATCCTACTGACTGACTGGACACTTCAAAGATCCTGTTTGAAATGGGTGTGCATATTAGGAAGTGTGTGTGTGAGTGTGTGTGTGAGTGTGTGTGTGTGTGTGTGTGTGTGTGTACTGTAACGCCCCCCACACACACACACACACCCACACATGCTCTTCCTTACACCCCCCACACACACAAGTGTGTATCGAACCCCGGCCATCTTCCCCACCCAATCCCCCACCACAGCGCTGCATCTCATTTCAGCAGATACACCGCCTGTTAAACCTCCATCAAACAGACACACGGCGCCACAAAGGAAAAGCTCATTTCTGCAGCATACTAATCCTCAGAGGTAGCTGTAAACCTGGCAGGACTGCTTTTTATATTGAAACAAGTCATCACTCATTTTACCCCAAAGATTAAAAGGATGGCTAAATTGAGAAAATCCGATTAGGAATTGGTGAATTTCAATAGTGAGGGAGTGGGGAGGATGGAGTTATAAACCAGACATAGACAGGTATGGGAGGTGGGGAGGATGGAGTTATAAACCAGACATAGACAGGTATGGGAGGTGGGGAGGATGGAGTTATAAACCAGACATAGACAGGTATGGGAGGTGGGGAGGATGGAGTTATAAACCAGACATAGACAGGTATGGGAGGTGGGGAGGATGGAGTTATAAACCAGACATAGACAGGTATGGGAGGTGGGGAGGATGGAGTTATAAACCAGACATAGACAGGTATGGGAGGTGGGGAGGATGGAGTTATAAACCAGACATAGACAGGTATGGGAGGTGGGGAGGATGGAGTTATAAACCAGACATAGACAGGTATGGGAGGAACAGTGCAGCACGGCTGGCCCTGGGATGTACACAGAGAGCTAACATTAATAATATGCATGTCAATCTCTCCTGGTTCAAAGTGGAGGAGAGATGGACTTCATCACTACTTGTATTTGAACAGACTATGGGAGGTGCACAGTACTAAATTGATCCATGACTACATGGAACTCTATTCCACATCAAGTAACTCATGCAAGCAGTAACATTAGATTTAAAAAAACAGATAAAAATACACCTTATGGAACAGCGTGGACTGTGAAGTAACACAAACATAGACATATGCATACACACACACAATGACATACACACTATACACACACATACACATGGATTTGGTACTGTAGATATGTGGTAGTAGAGGCCTGAGGGCACACAGTGTGTTGCGAATGTGTTGTAACGTTGCATCAACTGCCTTAATTATGCCTTAGCAGCAGCTAATGGGGATCCATAATAAACACAAATACTTAGCATGTTAGCTAACCCTTACCCTAACCCTAACCTTATCCCTTTAACCTAACTCCTAAACCTAACCTTAACCTTAACCTTAACCTTAACCCTAACTCCTAACCCTAACTCATATCCTGGCTAACTTTAGCCAGCTAGCTAGAATTCATAATTTATCATACGTTTAGAAAATGCTGAACGTTTTGAAAATTTGTAACATATCATATGAAATGGGTGCTGGACATTCACAAAGTAAATACCATACAAAATGTAACATATCATACTCAGAATAATAAGAAATGTTATGAGACCAGGTTGAAACCAGACAGGTATGGGAGCGGAAGATACATTGAAAATATGCGTATTTGTTTCTGTAGTCAGGTTGCCTTACTCACATCAGGCTATTTTTCAGGTTGGGGTTTTTTAAAGGGGAAGGGAAGGAGAGGTGGTGTACGTCAAAAGCTCATTCCTGATTGGATATTACTACGAGGAGACACATATCAGGTTACTTCCTGTGTCTTTAATTGCATTACCATTGGCAGGAAGTTGCTAAACCAGTATAATGCCTTCATGCTGACTGTTTACCTCCAGGACCACAAAGCTTAGTCAATAACCTGATCCAAGATCAGTGATACAGCTCGACTCCTCTAGTTACCTAGAGGAAGAACACAGGAGGCTGCTGAGGGGAGGACGGCTCATAATAATGTCTGGAAAGGAGCAACTACATGGAACCCAGGGGTTTGATGTATCTGATACCAATCCACTCATTCCCCTCCAGACATTACCACAAGCCTGCCCTCTGTGATTAGAACTGTTTTTAGAGGGGCTTCTCGGTATATTTTCAGGAGGAGATCTTTGGACTGTAAGGATGATCAAGGTGCTATGATGACCAATCATGATCATCCTGATAATTGGTTTAAATATGAGACAATACATTTCCATGTCGACAGTTCTACATGGGAATAACAATGAATAACAAACACTTAGGATTGAGGATTACATCTTGACTATCAGGCCTGTATGCTCTCTCTTTCTCTCTCTCTTTTTCTCTCTCTCTCTCGCAATTAAATTCAATGTAAGGGCTTTATTGGCATGGGAAACATGTGTTAACATTGTCAAAGCAAGTGAAGTAGATAATAAACAAAAGTAAAATAAACAATAAAAATTAAATATTACACTCACAAAAGTTCCAAAAGAATAAAGACATTTCAAATGTCATATTATGTTGCAAATAGTTAAAATATCAAAGGGAAAATAAATAAACATAAATATGGTTGTATTTACAATGGTGTTTGTTCTTCACTGGTTGCCCTTTTCTTGTGGCAACAGATCACAAATCTTGCTACTGTGATGCACACTGTGGTATTTCACCCAGTAGATATGGGAGTTTATCAAAATTGGATTTGTTTACAAATTCTTTGTGAATCTGTGTAATCTGAGGGAAGTATGTGTCTCTAATATGGTCATACATTTGGCAGGAGGTTAGGAAGTGCAGCTCAGTTTCCACCTCATTTTGTGGGCAGTGTGCACATAGCCTGTCTTCTCTTGAGAGCCAGGTCTGCCTACGGCGGCCTTTCTCAATAGCAAGGCTATGCTCACTGAGTCTGTACATAGTCAAATCTTTCCTTAAGTTTGGGTCAGTCACAGTGGTCAGGTATTCTGCCACTGTGTACTCTCTGTTTAGAGCCTAATAGCATTCTAGTTTGCTCTGTTTTTTTGATAATTCTTTCCAATGTGTCAAGTAATTCTCTTTTTGTTTTCTCATGATTTGTTTGGGTCTAATTGTGTTGTTGTCCTGGGGCTCTGTGGGGTCTGTTTGTGTTTGTGAACAAAGCCCCAGGACCAGCTTGAATAGGGGACTCTTCTCCAGGTTCATCTCTCTGTAGGTGATGGCTTTGTTATGAACGTTTTTGTGAATCGCTTCCTTTTAGGTGGTTGTAGAATTTAAATATTTTCTGGATTTGGATAATTAGCGGTTATCGGCCTAATTCTGTTTTGCAGGCATTATTTGTTGTTTTTCGTTGTACACAGAGGATATTTTTGCAGAATTCTGCATGCAGAGTCTAGATTTGGTGTCCCATTTTGTGAATTCTTGGTTGGTGAACGGAACCCCAGACCTCACAACTATAAAGGACAATGGGTTCTATAACTGATTCAAGTATTTTTATCGAGATCCTAATTGTTTTGTCAACTTTATGTTCCTTTTGATGGCATAGAAGGCCCTTCTTGCCTTGACTCTCAGATCGTTCACAGCTTTGTGGAAGTTACTTGTGGCGTTGATGTTTAGGCCGAGGTATGTATCATTTTTTTGTGTGCTCTAGAGCAACGGTGTCTAGATGGAATTTTGTATTTGTGGTCCTGGCAACTGGACCTTTTTTGGAACACCATTATTTTTGTCTTACTGAGATTTACTGTTAGGGCCCAGGTCTGGCAGAATATTTACAGAATATCTACTGTAGGTGCTGCTGTAGGCCCTCCTTGGTTGGGAACAGAAGCACCAGATCATCAGCAAACAGTAGACATTTGACTTCAGATTCTAGTAGGGTGAGGACGGGTGCTGCAAACTGTTCTAGTGCCCTCGCCAATTTGTTGATATATATGTTTAAGAGGGTGGGGGTTAAGCTACATCACTGTCTCACCCCACGGCCCTGTTGAAAGAAATGTGTGTGTTTTTACAGCACACTTGTAGTTTGTGTACATAGATTTTATAATGTCCTATGTTTTTCTCCCAACAACATTTTCCATCAATTTGTATAGCAGACCCTCATGCCAAATTGAGTCAAATGCTTTTTTAAAAATCAACAAAGCATGAGAAGACTTTGCGTCTGTTTGTTTGTCAATTAGAGTGTGCAGGGTGAATACGTGGTCTGTCGTACAGTAATTTGGTAAAAAGACAATTTGACATTTTCTCAGTACATTGTTTTAACAAATACAAATTCACTGAGGAAATGAACTAGTCTGCTGTTAATGATAATGCAGGATTTTCCCAAGGTTTCTGTTGACGCATATCCCATGGTAGTTATTGGGGTCAAATTTGTCTCCACTTTTGTGGATTGGGGTGATCAGTCCTTGGTTCCAAATATTGGGGAAGATGCCAGAGCTAAGGATGATCTTAAAGAGTTTAACTCTAGCCAATTGGAATTTGTGGTCTGTAAATTTTATCATTTGTTATTAGGCAAGTCAGTTAAGAACAAATTCTTATTTACAATGATGGCCTACCCCGGCCAAACCTGGACGACGTTGGGCAAATTGTCCGCCACCCCTAAGGCACTCCCAATTACGGCCGGATGTGATACAGCCTGGATTTGAACCAAGGACTGTGGTGACATCTCTTGCATTTAGATGCAGTGAATTGAGACCACTGCGCCACTGCTTAGAAATGCACCTATAACCAATGCCATCATTATGTTTTGCAACAATTAGGTTGCGAATGTCTTGAGACAGCTCTTTGCTTTTACCCATCATGAGATGTGTCTTGTGTGACACCTTGTCAATGAGACCTTTTTGTAGGCCATCAGTTGGGACTGAACCAGCTGATATTAATTTGCACTGACAGTGGGCTGGATTGCTTTTTAATTACTGATAGTTTTCAGCTGTTGTCTTGGCTTTCCGTGCCTTTTTGAACCTCCCTTTCGTCATGTGTTCAATACTCTTACCCTGTGTCATTTCACATTATTACACATAATTTCTGAACTTATTTGTTTTGGTTTCTTTGTATGTATGGATTACTTGGGTTGTTACCAAAATCTGGTGAAACTTTCATGTCAATAGCACCTTTGGAAATATATTTACTGAGAAAAATGGTGACGTGTTCAATACTTATTTCACCCGCTGTATATGTCCATTTCACTGTCAGACCATTTTATTGGTAAACTACACGGTAATGTAAAAGTTGTATATTTTAGTGATCCAATACGTAATATACTAGGGAGGTTAGAAAAATGACCTAGATCCTCTATGAGGCTTGCGAGGGATCCAATTGTGGATTTAAAAGAAAACATGAATCATCAGCGTACAATGACACCTTTGTTTTAAACCCTGGATTTCAAATCCCTTGATATTGTTGGATCTGATTTCAACAGCTAACATTTAGATGGCCATAATAAATAGATATGCCGATAGTGGACAACCTTGTTTAACTCCTCTTGACAGTTTTTTCTGATTGTTTAGTCACTATCTTTGAAACTATGGGCTATCTTTGCAAAACTCTACACACTAACCACAAAACCTTACACCAAACCAGCAAAACATTATACAAAACAGCACACAATTCTTGCAAAACTCTTCAAACTCTTTAAAAAAATGGTGGTTTTGCATCAATACAGTACCCTCAAACAATAATTTGAATAAGCACTGAAGCACCAACTACGCACTGATAGTATTTTCTGTGTGCAGGGCATAGCAGTTTGCAATAAAGTTTTGTCATACATGTAGTAAACACACATACACACAGGTATCCAAATGTGTAAAGTATGGATGTGTATTCCGAACCTTACACACTATCAATACAAATATTAGATTTTTTTCTCAAAATGTTCAAACACTCCTCAAACAACAAAAGCGTAGTAGATGATAACCAAAATATTTGTGCTATAACAAAAAGAACAGAAAAAAATTTGGCTACATCACGCCTTTGTGGGTCTGGCCATAAGACTTCATCCACATCACATGGGATGTTGTTTTGAGCTAGGCAGCGTGGAAAGTATCGCCTGGAGTGCAGTATCCAGGCCTGCCATGACCCCTGATCAATGTCTCCACAAGCCTCCTCCATTGCCTGTAGAAGGGGTATGCGTTGGTGGGGCTGGCGATCATACACCTTCCAACACCATGCAGAGAAGAATTATTCAATAGGATTCAAGAACGGAGAGTATGGGGGGAGATTGAGTGTGATGAAAAGTGGGAGACCTGTGACCCAGTTGCGGACCATAGCAGCCCGGTGAAAACTAACATTGTCCCAGATGATAACGTACCTGGGCTGCTCTGGCCCCTGGTCCTTAGGGATTAGTCTGTTGTGGAGGGTGTCCAGAAATGTGATAATATGTGCAGTGTTGTATGGGCCTAGGATTGCATGATGGTTAAATATCCGGATGATACCTGCAACAGTATAGTGGCTCAGATGTGGTTGAACTCGTTGCCCAACCTCCCTCATGCTCATCCCATGGTTGACAACATGGTCAACCCCAGTCGCTCTGATTTCATCAGTTATTGTGTTCCTGGCACCCCTTCATCTCCTCCTCCTCCTCCTCCTCCTCCTCCTCCTCCTCCTCCTCCTCCTCCTCCTCCTCCTCCTCCTCCTCCATCTCCTCCTCCACCTCCTCCTCCTCCTCCTCCTCCTCCTCCTCGTCCTCTTACTTATTCACCTCCTCCTCCTCCTCCTCCTCCTCCTCCTCCTCCTCCTCCTCCTCCTCCTCCTCTTCCTCCTCCTCTTCCTCATCCTCCTCCTCCTCCTCTTCCTCCTAGAAGTGTGTTATAATGTTATAAACTGTAGAGAATATAAATTCAGTTTGACACACTTACTATTCTATTGTTTCCACTACTTATCTTATATTATGTATAATGGATCGTCAATGTTGATTAGAATAAATAATGTCCCTCAATACCTTTTTAATTATATGTTCTAAACTATTACTGATATCAGACAACACGGGAGGAGGAGGAGAGATAATACACTATTACTGATATCAGACAACAAGGGAGGAGGAGGAGAGATAATACACGAGGAGGAGGAGAGATCCAGATCCAGATTCAACTTTATTGTCATTACACAAGTACAGGTACAAGGCAACGAAATGCAGTTTAGGTCGAACCAGAAGTGCAATAGCAGCAAGTGCAGGATATACAATGGTTCATAAGTGCAGGACATGGATATGAATTAATATATATACAGATGACTATTACTATGAACAGAATTTACACATAGATATGTACTGAATATAATATACAGATGGCTATTACTATAAACAGTGAGTATAATATACAGATGGCTATTACTATAAACAGTGAGTATAATATACAGATGGCTATTACTATAAACAGTGAGTATAATATACAGATGGCTATTACTATAAACAGTGAATATAATATACAGATGGCTATTACTATAAACAGTGAATATAATATACAGATGGCTATTACTATAAACAGTGAGTATAATATACAGATGGCTATTACTATAAACAGTGAGTATAATATACAGATGCTATTACTATAAACAGTGAGTATAATATACAGATGGCTATTACTATAAACAGTGAATATAATATACAGATGGCTATTACTATAAACAGTGAATATAATATACAGATGGCTATTACTATAAACAGTGAATATAATATACAGATGGCTATTACTATAAACAGTGAATATAATATACAGATGGCTATTACTATAAACAGTGAGTATAATATACAGATGGCTATTACTATAAACAGTGAATATAATATACAGATGGCTATTACTATAAACAGTGAATATAATATACAGATGGCTATTACTATAAACAGTGAATATAATATACAGATGGCTATTACTATAAACAGTGAATATAATATACAGATGGCTATTACTATAAACAGTGAATATAATATACAGATGGCTATTACTATAAACAGTGAATATAATATACAGATGGCTATTACTATAAACAGTGAGTATAATATACAGATGCTATTACTATAAACAGTGAGTATAATATACAGATGGCTATTACTATAAACAGTGAATATAATATACAGATGGCTATTACTATAAACAGTGAATATAATATACAGATGGCTATTACTATAAACAGTGAATATAATATACAGATGGCTATTACTATAAACAGTGAATATAATATACAGATGGCTATTACTATAAACAGTGAGTATAATATACAGATGGCTATTACTATAAACAGTGAGTATAATATACAGATGGCTATTAATATAAACAGTGAATATAATATACAGATGGCTATTACTATAAACAGTGAATATAATATACAGATGGCTATTACTATAAACAGAATTTGACAGATAGATATAAACAATGATAAGTCAGGCTAAGATGAGCAGTATAACAATGGATTTAAAGTCATGTAAATAAAGTGTGGACAGAATCTATCTGAATAAAAGTGCAGTGGAAAGTGATGCATATTACAGTTAAAGTACGGTATTGAAAAATACATATATAAACAGTCGGAAAAATAAACAGTCTGCAGTGCAATTGAGCATATTCCAGTTAAGGTAAAGTAATGCAAGATGCATATGTAGACAGTTGTTACTGTAATAAACAGTCAGCAGTGCAAATGAACATTCCAGTATTGCAAATAACAAAATGAAGGCAGCTGTGAGGAGGGAGAGGAGAGTCTGGCAGTATATGAGGGGAGTGGGATCAACGAGTTCAATAAAGAGACAGCTCTGGGGAAAAAACTGTTCTTTAGTCTGCTGGTCCTGGTCCGGAGGCACCTGAAACGCCTGCCGAAGGGCAGGAGAGAAAACAGTCTGTGGGCTGGGTGAGAGGAGTCCTTAAGGATGCTGCCAGCTCGATGCAGACAGTGTTTCCTCTGGATGTGCTCGATGGCAGGTAGTGGAGTCCTAGTGATGCGCTGGACGGTTTTTAACCACCCGCTGCAGTGCCTTGCACTCTGCAACAGAGCAGCTCCCATACCATACTGTAACACAGTTGGTCAGGATGCTTTCTATTGCGCAGCGATAGACGTTCACCAGGATAGTCGAGGAGAGCTGATTCTTCCTCAGTGTCCTCAGGGAGAAAAGGCGCTGGTGAGCCTTCTTGACCAGGCAGGAGGTGTTGATTGTCCAGGACATGTCCGCCGAGATGTGGATCCCCAGGAACTTGATACTGGAGACACGCTCAACAACCATTCCATTGATGTGGATGGTGTCGTGTGTGCCTCTTGACTCTTTCCTGAAGTCCACGATGAGCTCCTTCGTTTTGGTGGTGTTGAGGAGCTGGTTATTTTCAGTGCACCATGTGGCCAGGTGCTTGATCTCCTCCCTATAGGCAGTCTCATTGTTGTTGCTGATGAGACCAATCACCGTAGTGTCGTCCGCAAACTTGACGATGGAATTAGATCCATACACAGGCTTGCAGTCGGAGGTGAAGAGGGAGTAGAGAAGCGGGCTTAGCACACAGCCATGTGGTACACCAGTGTTAAGTGTGATGAACGTGGAGCAGGTGGAGCCTGATCGTACATTCTGGGGTCTGTTGGTCAAGAAGTCCAAAATCCAGTTGCACATGGAGATGTTGATGCCCAGGTCTCCAAGTTTGGCTATTAACTTAGTTGGGATGACAGTGTTGAATGCTGAGCTGAAGTCAACAAACAGCATGCGTGCATAAGTGTTCTTATTGTCCAGATGTGTGAGCACAGAGTGCAGTGCCATGGTCCCGCTAGCTCAATAGCGTTGTCCGGTATTCCACTGTTTAACCATGTTTCCGTGAAAATTAGGACATTACAGTTCAAAAGTCTCTTGCTGTATGTGATGCCGAGTCGAATCTCCTCCATTTTGTTCACCAGCGACCATACATTGGCAAGGATAATACACTACTGAGGAAGAGAGACTAGACAGCTGAATCCGTTCGACATGATTATATGCTTTCCTACTCTTATAGCCCAATGCTGACCAGCGCAGAAAACCCAGGTATCCTAATGTTTAACAAATGTTATTATTAGTCCCTATTGAATCCAAGTGCAAGCATTGCAGGCTGTAAGTGATAAGAGCCTGATGGAATCTGTCTTTGCTCTATCTGAGCCAGAACCTGAGTGCTCCTCCTACGTGGGAGTCATGGAAGGAGCTGCATTGACAATTCAAATCCGACAGCAACACTTTGCAGGCAATTCACCTTGCAGTCTACATGCATCCCTCACCAGGCGGGCGCAGAGTAGCCGGCCCGCTCGGTGAGATTGCGTTTTATATTCAAACAGCCTTGCTTCATTGGAGGGCCATCACATTCAGTCACAATCCAATAAGGTCCACAGATTTAAAAGTGCATCGACAATAACATCCTATAGGAAAGATTGGGAAGCCCTTTAAAAGCGGTTTTAAAAGGGTGGGGAATTTAAGAATTTGGACAATAATTAACTTGATTTTCCAAGAAGCTTTTTTGACTCCAACAATTGCTACGAGAAATTGTCAACAGGCCCCAGACAACAAGAGAATCATATTGTTCCCATTCCAATATGGAGGCTGTTGTACAAATGCTGTTATTATACAATGGAGAGGATTTGGACAGGATAATATAATGGACCAATTCCAGGGTCATTGTACTGGTTTGACAGGACAGATTGAGGCCAGTCTATGAAATGTCTGTCCACTGTGTACAGTTGATTACATGATGTTGTTGTGGGCAACAGGAGTGAACTGTGGGCAACAAGAGTGAACTTTGGACAACAGGAGTGAACTGTGGAGAACGGAAGTGAACTTTGGACAACAGGAGTGAACTGTGGAGAACGGAAGTGAACTTTGGACAACAGGAGTGAACTGTGGAGAACGGATGTGAACTGTGGGTAACAGGAGTGAACTGTGGGTAACAGGAGTGAACTGTGTCCCTCGGGGTTGGGGTCAATTCCATTTTATTACAATCAATTCAGAAAGTAAACCCAACTCCCATTCCAACATTTCTTCATTGAAAATCATAAACGAGAATTGGAATAGGAATTCAGTCTGGTTCCTGAATTGACTAGAATGGAGATGGAATTGACCCCAACCCTGATATCCAGCCCTGGAACCATCAGAACATAGTCCACCAGGAGAGCAGTCAGTTTTAATGATCTCCCTAACACTATTCCAGTTCCATGTCTGGGGAAGTGTATGGTAGTTTAAGGCTATACACTTCAGACGTGAGTTTCCACTCGTAAGTAAACAAGTAAACAGACTCTCCTCTCTAAAACTGACCGACCTTGAGCCTCCGTACACACACACACACCCACACACCCCTCCCCCTCCACACCACCAACCATATAAGTATACAGTACATGCGTTCCACTGCTCCACCCTTAATACACATAATTTGTTTTTCTGGCGTAGGGTTGCCGTAGGGATAACTCATGAACCCTGACCTGTAGCAGTCTCCTGCAGGTCCCGTGGTATCCCTCTACAGCCTCTCCTTCATGAATATTTTAGGGATGGAGAGTCTGGAGTTCAAAAGTCCTGCAAACCTGAGAGATAATAAGGTACCTGATTAGAGCTCGCTAAAATCAAGACCCAGGATGGTCCAACAGGTAGTCTGGGAAAGCCTTGATGCCCTTGTGGTCTCGCAGGCCAATTGCATATGTCTGTGCATGTGTGTGTGTGTGTGTGTGTGTGTGTGTGTGTGTGTGTGTGTGTGGGTGGGTAGGGGGGTATCTATACGGAGGCTGTTTATTAGCATATCGGCCGTCCTTTGGTAGACCAGACCTGGCTGACAGAGATCTTCTCATCATGTTATTCTCTGACAACTTCCATAACATAATATTATCACCTCCTCAACCCCCTGGGCCATAGTTGATTGTTTTAGGGGAGTGAGACTTCTTGTCTCTTGCCTGATGATGCCTACAAGCTCATCATTAACCTGTAACAGAGTTGTATAATCCAAAACGACAGAGAGGGAGAAAGAGAGAGAACTAGAGGGGGTCAGGTACGCTTGCCAAATGAGCTGTAGACTGTGAGGCCCCAGACTGCAATCATCAAGCCAGACTCAAGCTCGCCTCCTCAACCTCCTAAGTCTTATCAGCATTCAGGTATAATGTAAACCTGACACCTCTCTGACTGCTTCCCAAATGGCACCCTATTCACTACGTAGTGCACAACGTTTAACCAGGGCCTATATGGAAGAGGGTGCCATTACGGACACACTCTAACAGTCCTAACACCTTCAACCTCATGGCCATTACGGACACACTCTAACAGTCCTAACACCTCCATTACGGACACACTCTAACAGTCCTAACACCTCCATTACGGACACACTCTAACAGTCCTAACACCTCCATTACGGACACACTCTAACAGTCCTAACACCTCCATTACGGACACACTGTGCATTCATCTTTCCCATCAAAATGTAATTTAATAGATTTAAAGAGAGTTTTTCTAGGAATGTGGGGCAGAGCCGCCGGCTGTGGCATGTAAGATCTGACCCCTCGTATCACAACCGGCCATGATTGGGAGTCCCACAGGGTGGCGCACAATTGGCCCAACGTCGTTTGCCTTTGGCCGGTGTAGGCCGTCATTGTATATAAGAATTTGTTCTTAACTGACTTGCCTAGTTAAATAAAGGTTAAATCAAATAAATGTTTTTAAATTGTCAGGACCCAGGAATGGAAGTAGGAATAGGAGGAGGAGGAGGAGGAGGAGGAGGAGGAGGAGTGTTATTCCATTTCTCCAAATGTCAAATGAGTAAATTGAGGGTTATGTTTAGACACTCATTCCAAACGGT
>JAKYLM010000414.1:25000-29129 GCA_023634145.1 Thymallus thymallus
TGGAGGACAGATGGTGAGATTGATCAGTATGGAGGACAGATGGTGAGATTGATCAGTATGGAGGACAGATGGTGAGATTGATCAGTATGGAGGACAGATGGTGAGATTGGTCAGTATGGAGGACAGATGGTGAGATTGATCAGTATGGAGGACAGATGGTGA
The DNA here is from genome assembly GCA_023634145.1 of Thymallus thymallus. Lineage (NCBI taxonomy): Eukaryota > Metazoa > Chordata > Actinopteri > Salmoniformes > Salmonidae > Thymallus > Thymallus thymallus. The sequence continues at coordinate 25,163 of JAKYLM010000414.1, forward strand.
GATTGATCAGTATGGAGGACAGATGGTGAGATTGATCAGTATGGAGGACAGATGGTGAGATTGATCAGTATGGAGGACAGATGGTGAGATTGGTCAGTATGGAGGACAGATGGTGAGATTGATCAGTATGGAGGACAGATGGTGAGATTGATCAGTATGGAGGACAGATGGTGAGATTGGTCAGTATGGAGGACAGGTGGTGAGATTGATCAGTATGGAGGACAGATGGTGAGATTGATCAGTATGGAGGACAGATGGTGAGATTGGTCAGTATGGAGGACAGATGGTGAGATTGATCAGTATGGAGGACAGATGGTGAGATTGGTCAGTATGGAGGACAGATGGTGAGATTGGTCAGTATGGAGGACAGATGGTGAGATTGGTCAGTATGGAGGACAGATGGTGAGATTGGTCAGTATGGAGGACAGATGGTGAGATTGGTCAGTATGGAGGACAGATGGTGAGATTGATCAGTATGGAGGACAGATGGTGAGATTGATCAGTATGGAGGACAGATAGTCAGATTGGTCAGTATGGAGGACAGATGGTCAGATTGATCAGTATGGAGGACAGATGGTGAGATTGATCAGTATGGAGGACAGATGGTGAGATTGGTCAGTATGGAGGACAGATGGTGAGATTGATCAGTATGGAGGACAGATGGTGAGATTGATCAGTATGGAGGACAGATGGTGAGATTGATCAGTATGGAGGACAGATGGTGAGATTGATCAGTATGGAGGACAGATGGTCAGATTGGTCAGTATGGAGGACAGATGGTCAGATTGATCAATATGGAGGACAGATGGTCAGATTGATCAGTATGGAGGACAGATGGTGAGATTGGTCAGTATGGAGGACAGATGGTGAGATTGATCAGTATGGAGGACAGATGGTGAGATTGATCAGTATGGAGGACAGATGGTGAGATTGATCAGTATGGAGGACAGATGGTGAGATTGATCAGTATGGAGGACAGATGGTGAGATTGGTCAGTATGGAGGACAGATGGTGAGATTGATCAGTATGGAGGACAGATGGTGAGATTGATCAGCATGGAGGACAGATGGTGTGATTGATCAGTATGGAGGACAGATGGTGAGATTGATCAGTATGGAGGACAGATGGTGAGATTGGTCAGTATGGAGGACAGATGGTGAGATTGATCAGTATGGAGGACAGATGGTGAGATTGATCAGTATGGAGGACAGATGGTGAGATTGGTCAGTATGGAGGACAGATGGTGAGATTGATCAGTATGGAGGACAGATGGTGAGATTGATCAGTATGGAGGACAGATGGTGAGATTGGTCAGTATGGAGGACAGATGGTGAGATTGATCAGTATGGAGGACAGATGGTGAGATTGGTCAGTATGGAGGACAGATGGTGAGATTGGTCAGTATGGAGGACAGATGGTCAGATTGGTCAGTATGGAGGACAGATGGTCAGATTGGTCAGTATGGAGGACAGATGGTGAGATTGGTCAGTATGGAGGACAGATGGTGAGATTGATCAGTATGGAGGACAGATGGTGAGATTGATCAGTATGGAGGACAGATGGTCAGATTGGTCAGTATGGAGGACAGATGGTCAGATTGATCAGTATGGAGGACAGATGGTGAGATTGGTCAGTATGGAGGACAGATGGTGAGATTGGTCAGTATGGAGGACAGATGGTGAGATTGATCAGTATGGAGGACAGATGGTGAGATTGGTCAGTATGGAGGACAGATGGTGAGATTGGTCAGTATGGAGGACAGATGGTGAGATTGATCAGTATGGAGGACAGATGGTGAGATTGGTCAGTATGGAGGACAGATGGTGAGATTGATCAGTATGGAGGACAGATGGTGAGATTGGTCAGTATGGAGGACAGATGGTGAGAGTGATCAGTATGGAGGACAGATGGTGAGATTGGTCAGTTTGGAGGACAGATGGTGAGATTGCTCTGCGTAGCGCCATAAGTATGAATGCCCAGACTTCTGCAGAGGCCATTTCACCGTAAATGCTACACGGCCAATGCAGACGCCGGAATGACCATGCAGCAGCTTAAAGGCCCTCTGAAAATGGATGACAGAGTTAGTAAGATATCAGCACATGCTGGTGCACATGTCAGCATAGTCAGTTAGCTGTGCCTGTATTGTGGTGTCTCTGGCAGGCATCTTAGCTGTCTCTGCCTTTAGCCTGGAGGTGATTGGAGACTTGACCTTTCTCTTATCTGTCCGGTGTGGAGAGCAGAGAGAAGCAGAGGACCCTGGTATGCTGCCCCGTAGGCCCAGCTGGGGGACACTATCCTGGGATAGAGATAACAGAACTGCCCCTGAGCTCCGAGTCTCCGATCTCTACTCCATCCACTCCCTTCTTCCCTCTCTTCATCTCATCCCTCCATCTCTCCCTCCATCTCACCTCTGAGAAGACGAGAGCAGACAGGAGGGAACAGGTAGTGGAAGGGAGAGGGATGTCTGGATGTTAACCCTTCACCATTATACAGCATGTAACAATATTATGGAATTCACATTTTAATGTTGTTTGAGAGCTTGTCGTACTGTTGTACTCTAGATAGCTACCACCTTTATACGTCTTGAACAACATGAATCTCCTACAAACAAGATGCTACCACCTTTATACGTCTTGAACAACATGAATCTCCTACAAACAAGATGCTACCACCTTTATACGTCTTGAACAACATGAATCTCCTACAAACAAGATGCTACCACCTTTATATGTCTTGAACAACATGAATCTCCTACAAACAAGCTGCTACCACCTTTATACGTTTTGAACAACATGAATCTCCTACAAACAAGATGCTACCACCTTTATATGTCTTGAACAACATGAATCTCCTACAAACAAGATGCTACCACCTTTATACGTCTTGAACAACATGAATCTCCTACAAACAAGATGCTACCACCTTTATATGTCTTGAACAACATGAATCTCCTACAAACAAGATGCTACCACCTTTATATGTCTTGAACAACATGAATCTCCTACAAACAAGATGCTACCACCTTTATATGTCTTGAACAACATGAATCTCCTACAAACAAGATGCTACCACCTTTATACGCCTTGAACAACATGCATCTCCTACAAACAAGATGCTACCACCTTTATACGTCTTGAACAACATGAATCTCCTACAAACAAGATGCTACCACCTTTATACGTCTTGAACAACATGAATCTCCTACAAACAAGATGCTACCACCTTTATACGTCTTGAACAACATGAATCTCCTACAAACAAGATGCTACCACCTTTATACGTCTTGAACAACATGAATCTCCTACAAACAAGATGCTACCACCTTTATACGTTTTGAACAACATGAATCTCCTACAAACAAGATGCTACCACCTTTATATGTCTTGAACAACATGAATCTCCTACAAACAAGATGCTACCACCTTTATATGTCTTGAACAACATGAATCTCCTACAAACAAGATGCTACCACCTTTATACGTCTTGAACAACATGAATCTCCTACAAACAAGATGCTACCACCTTTATACGCCTTGAACAACATGCATCTCCTACAACAACCTGTAAGAATGAACCTCTATTAGCAGTGACTGGGTTTCCTTGTGATGTGTAGGCCAGCCAACCAGGAATACACATGTAATATTCAAGAGGTTGTGGTACTCTCATATCTTATCTAGCTACAACCGTTGCAGTAGTATGTTATGGGACAACAGGATGTTGTAGCTAGCTACTACTGCACCGGCAATATCATAATCTGAAGTCTCCTACAACCTACAAACAATCCGATAGGATGACCTCCATTAACTGTGACTGTGTTGACTGATGCATAGGTTTGATTCATATCCCCAGCAGATACATAAATAGCTTGGAGTAGCATTACGATTAACAAGTTCTGTATTGCCCCTCTCCAAGGATGTCTTACATAGTCTGTGTCCCAAATGGCACCCTATTCCCTATGTAGTGTCTT
>JAKYLM010000415.1:12500-17500 GCA_023634145.1 Thymallus thymallus
GCATATGTGACCGAGAAGGAGCTTCATGTTCGGCTTGGGGAGGGCACACACATGGGTGTCTGGTTCCCCCCCCACCAAAAATAAATCACCAGGTGCACATGGAGGTATGGGCTACTACTGGCATTTGTGTCCGAGATGGTGCTTCATTGTCGGACTGGGAGGTTGCACACATGGGTGTCTGGATCCCCCAAGTGGGGTGGTGGGGGGAGAGGGAGTGACTGCCCCCCACCTAATTTTCGGCCACTAGATGGCGACACTGGACATTTCTTTTATATATTAATGCAATTGGTAATGGGCTACTGTGGCATATGTGACCGAGAAGGAGCTTCATGTTCGGCTTGGGGAGGGCACACACATGGGTGTCTGGTTCCCCCCCCACCAAAAATAAATCACCAGGTGCACATGGAGGTATGGGCTACTACTGGCATTTGTGTCCGAGATGGTGCTTCATTGTCGGACTGGGAGGTTGCACACATGGGTGTCTGGATCCCCCAAGTGGGGTGGTGGGGGGAGAGGGAGTGACTGCCCCCCACCTAATTTTCGGCCACTAGATGGCGACACTGGACATTTCTTTTATATATTAATGCAATTGGTAATGGGCTACTGTGGCATATGTGACCGAGAAGGAGCTTCATGTTCGGCTTGGGGAGGGCACACACATGGGTGTCTGGTTCCCCCCCCACCAAAAATAAATCACCAGGTGCACATGGAGGTATGGGCTACTACTGGCATTTGTGGCCGAGATGGTGCTTCATGGTCGGACTGGGAGGGTGCACACATGGGTGTCTGGATCCCCCAAGGGGGGTGGTGGGGGGAGAGGGAGTGACTGCCCCCCACCTAATTTTTGGCCACTAGATGGCGACACTGGGCATTTTTTTTTATATATTAATGCAATGGGTAATGGGTTACTGTGACATATGTGGCCGAGATGAGGCACCTTGGCCGGCTTGGGGGGGTCCCACATGGGGGTCTGGATACCCCCCACCCGACTTCGTCCACAAGAGGGCGCCACTGGACATTTTATGCCGTTTTTAACCACCTGCACCTAGGAACACACAACTATTCAAAACAAGGCTATATTCTCTCTTTTCTCCCATTGCACTAAGTCCAGCAGTGCATCATCTCACTCAAATAAGTTACCAGGTATACACTGGGTAATGGTTTACTGGGGCATATGTGGCCGAGTTGGGGCTTCATGGTCGGCTTGGGGGGGTCCCACATGGGGGTCTGGATACCCCCACCACCAAAATAAATATACAGGTGCACATGGAGGTATGGGCTACATGGGGCATATGTGGCCCAGTTGGGGCTTCATGGTCGGACTGGGGGGGTCCCACATGGGGGTCTGGATACCCCCACACCCGATTTCGTCCACAAGAGGGCGCCACTGGACATTTTATGCCGTTTTTAACTACCTGCACCTAGGAACACACAACTATTCAAAACAAGGCTATATTCTCTCTTTTCTTCCATTGCACTAAGTCCAGCAGTGCATCATGTCACTCAAATAAGTTACCAGGTATACACTGGGTATTGGCTACTGGGGCATATGTGGCCGAGATGGGGCACCTTGGTCGGACTGGGGGGGTCCCACATGGGGGTCTGGATACCCCCACCACCATAATAAATATACAGGTGCACATGGAGGTTTGGGCTACTATTGGCATTTGTGTCCGAGATGGGGCTTCATGGTCGGACTGGGGGGGTCCCACATGGGGGTCTGGATACCCCCACCACCATAATAAATATACAGGTGCACATGGAGGTATGGGCTACATGGGGCATATGTGACCGAGATAGGGCTTCATGGTCGGCTTGGGTAGGGGCACACATGGGTGCCTGGATACCCCCACACCCGATTTCATCCACAAGAGGGCCCCACTGGACATTTTATGCCGTTTGTAACTACCTGCACCTAGGAACACACAACTATTCAAAACAAGGCTATATTCTCTCTTTTCTCCCATTGCACTAAGTCCAGCAGTGCATCATGTCACTCAAATGAGTTACCAGGTATACACTGGGTAATGGGCTAATGGGGCATATGTGGCCGAGATGGGGCTTCAAGGTCGGACTGGGGGGGTCCCACATGGGGGTCTGGATACCCCCACACCCGACTTCGTCCACAAGAGGGCGCCACTGGACATTTTAAGCCGTTTTTAACCACCTGCACCTAGGAACACACAACTATTCAAAACAAGGCTATATTCTCTCTTTTCTTCCATTGCACTAAGTCCAGCAGTGCATCATGTCACTCAAATGAGTTACCAGGTATACACTGGGTATTGGCTACTGGGGCATATGTGGCCGAGATGGGGCTTCATGGTCGGACTGGGGGGGTCCCACATGGGGGTCTGGATACCCCCACCACCAAAATAAATCACCAGGTGCACATGGAGGTATGGGCTACATGGGGCATATGTGGCCGAGATGGGGCTTCAAGGTCGGACTGGGGGGGTCCCACATGGGGGTCTGGATACCCCCACACCCGACTTCGTCCACAAGAGGGCGCCACTGGACATTTTAAGCCGTTTTTAACCACCTGCACCTAGGAACACACAACTATTCAAAACAAGGCTATATTCTCTCTTTTCTTCCATTGCACTAAGTCCAGCAGTGCATCATGTCACTCAAATGAGTTACCAGGTATACACTGGGTATTGGCTACTGGGGCATATGTGGCCGAGATGGGGCTTCATGGTCGGACTGGGGGGGTCCCACATGGGGGTCTGGATACCCCCACACCCGAATTCGTCCACAAGAGGGCGCCACTGGACATTTTATGCCGTTTTTAACTACCTGCACCTAGGAACACACAACTATTCAAAACAAGGCTATATTCTCTCTTTTCTTCCATTGCACTAAGTCCAGCAGTGCATCATGACACTCAAATAAGTTACCAGGTATACACTGGGTATTGGCTACTGGGGCATATGTGGCCGAGATGGGGCACCTTGGTCGGACTGGGGGGGTCCCACATGGGGGTCTGGATACCCCCACCACCATAATAAATATACAGGTGCACATGGAGGTTTGGGCTACTATTGGCATTTGTGTCCGAGATGGGGCTTCATGGTCGGACTGGGGGGGTCCCACATGGGGGTCTGGATACCCCCACCACCATAATAAATATACAGGTGCACATGGAGGTATGGGCTACATGGGGCATATGTGACCGAGATAGGGCTTCATGGTCGGCTTGGGTAGGGGCACACATGGGTGCCTGGATACCCCCACACCCGATTTCATCCACAAGAGGGCCCCACTGGACATTTTATGCCGTTTGTAACTACCTGCACCTAGGAACACACAACTATTCAAAACAAGGCTATATTCTCTCTTTTCTCCCATTGCACTAAGTCCAGCAGTGCATCATGTCACTCAAATGAGTTACCAGGTATACACTGGGTAATGGGCTAATGGGGCATATGTGGCCGAGATGGGGCTTCAAGGTCGGACTGGGGGGGTCCCACATGGGGGTCTGGATACCCCCACACCCGACTTCGTCCACAAGAGGGCGCCACTGGACATTTTAAGCCGTTTTTAACCACCTGCACCTAGGAACACACAACTATTCAAAACAAGGCTATATTCTCTCTTTTCTTCCATTGCACTAAGTCCAGCAGTGCATCATGTCACTCAAATGAGTTACCAGGTATACACTGGGTATTGGCTACTGGGGCATATGTGGCCGAGATGGGGCTTCATGGTCGGACTGGGGGGGTCCCACATGGGGGTCTGGATACCCCCACCACCATAATAAATATACAGGTGCACATGGAGGTTTGGGCTACTATTGGCATTTGTGTCCGAGATGGGGCTTCATGGTCGGACTGGGGGGGTCCCACATGGGGGTCTGGATACCCCCACCACCATAATAAATATACAGGTGCACATGGAGGTATGGGCTACATGGGGCATATGTGACCGAGATAGGGCTTCATGGTCGGCTTGGGTAGGGGCACACATGGGTGCCTGGATACCCCCACACCCGATTTCATCCACAAGAGGGCCCCACTGGACATTTTATGCCGTTTGTAACTACCTGCACCTAGGAACACACAACTATTCAAAACAAGGCTATATTCTCTCTTTTCTCCCATTGCACTAAGTCCAGCAGTGCATCATGTCACTCAAATGAGTTACCAGGTATACACTGGGTAATGGGCTAATGGGGCATATGTGGCCGAGATGGGGCTTCATGGTCGGACTGGGTAGGGACACACATGGGTGTCTGGATACCCCCACCACCAAACTAAATCACCAGGTGCACATGGAGGTATGGCCTACTATTGCCCAATGTGTCCGAGATGGGGCTCCTTGGTCGGCTTGGGTAGGGACACACATGGGTGTCTGGATCCCCCAAGTGGGGTGGTGGGGGGAGAGGGAGTGACTGCCCCCCACCTAATTTTCGGCCACTAGATGGCGACACTGGACATTTTATTCAGATATTAATACAATGGGTAATAGCCTACTATTGGCATATGTGTCCGAGATAGGGCTTCATGGTCGGACTGGGTAGGGGCACACATGGGTGCCTGGATACCCCACCACCATAATAAATCACCAGGTGCACATGGAGGTATGGGCTACTGTTGCCCAATGTGTCCGAGATAGGGCTTCATGGTCGGACTGGGTAGGGACACACATGGGTGTCTGGATCCCCACCCACCAAAAATAAATCACCAGGTGCACATGGAGGTATGGGCTACTGTTGCCCAATGTGTCCGAGATAGGGCTTCATGGTCGGACTGGGTAGGGACACACATGGGTGTCTGGATACCCCCACCACCAAACTAAATCACCAGGTGCACATGGAGGTATGGCCTACTATTGCCCAATGTGTCCGAGATGGGGCTCCTTGGTCGGCTTGGGTAGGGACACACATGGGTGTCTGGATCCCCCAAGTGGGGTGGTGGGGGGAGAGGGAGTGACTGCCCCCCACCTAATTTTCGGCCACTAGATGGCGACACTGGACATTTTATTCAGATATTAATACA
>JAKYLM010000416.1:5000-29037 GCA_023634145.1 Thymallus thymallus
ACTACCCTCCACACACACACTACCCTCCACACACACACACACACTACCCTCCACACACACACACACTACCCTCCACACACACACTACCCTCCACACACACACTACCCTTCACACACACACTACCCTCCACACACACACACACTACCCTCCAGACACACACTACCCTCCACACACACACACACACTACCCTCCACACACACACACACACTACCCTCCACACACACACACACACTACCCTCCACACACACACACACACTACCCTCCACACACACACTACCCTCCACACACACACTACCCTCCACACACACACTACCCTCCACACACACACTACCCTCCACACACACTGCTATTGGCAGAATGAAGTGTAGGTCATGGCAGCATGGTGAGGAGGTTTCAGCTAGCAGCAGAAGGAAGGATGGGTCATGGCAGCATGGTGAGGAGGTTTCAGCTAGCAGCAGAATGAAGGATGGGTCATGGCAGCATGGTGAGGAGGTTTCAGCTAGCAGCAGAATGAAGGATGGGTCATGGCAGCATGGTGAGGAGGTTTCAGCTAGCAGCAGAATGAAGGATGGGTCATGGCAGCATGGTGAGGAGGTTTCAGCTAGCAGCAGAATGAAGGATGGGTCATGGCAGCATGGTGAGGAGGTTTCAGCTAGCAGCAGAATGAAGGATGGGTCATGGCAGCATGGTGAGGAGGTTTCAGCTAGCAGCAGAATGAAGGATGGGTCATGGCAGCATGGTGAGGAGGTTTCAGCTAGCAGCAGAATGAAGGATGGGTCATGGCAGCATGGTGAGGAGGTTTCAGCTAGCAGCAGAATGAAGGATGGGTCATGGCAGCATGGTGAGGAGGTTTCAGCTAGCAGCAGAATGAAGGATGGGTCATGGCAGCATGGTGAGGAGGTTTCAGCTAGCAGCAGAATGAAGGATGGGTCATGGCAGCATGGTGAGGAGGTTTCAGCTAGCAGCAGAATGAAGGATGGGTCATGCTAACTACAGATTTAGAGTCTGTTGGTGCTAATGACGCATGGCCATATGGACCTTCAACCAGCTCTCTCTCTCCCACCCTCTTTCTCTCTCTCTCTCTCTCTCTCTCTCTCTCTCTGTTTGCACGCTTACTTTTGTGTGTGTGTGTGTGTTCTTTGGGAAATCAGGAGTGAATGAATGTGTTATCACATCTGTGCAGTGTTTTAATGTGTTAATATTGTATGGTAATAAAGTCATTGTCCATTACACACTCTAATAGAAATATCATCAGTTTGAACCCTGCGGTAAAGGACTAAAGGACAGGACACTATGTGCGTCCAAAATGGCACCATTTTCCCTATGTAGTGTACTACTTTTTACCAGGTCCCATAGGGCTCTGGTCAAACGTAGTGCAGTATACAGTGAATAGGGTGCCATTTGGGACGCACCCTTTAATGACAACCATAACAGCCAAATAATGGTAGCTCAAGATGTTTCTCTTCCATTGCATGATCATGTCATCTTCATTTAGGGACCATAGCTTCCCTACTAAACCACAGTCGTTAATCAAGGACTGAGCAGACGGACCCTAGATTGAACGCAGTATTTGTGATCCACGAGGCATGATCCCAATCAGGCCTGTATATATGACCAACTGGGTTCAAACCCTGGTCTCCAGTGTGCCACACAACTGTGTTAGCTCCCTGAGCTAAAGCCTAGGTATTTTTACGGAGAGATAACGCAAGCCTAGCATCGGGCATCATGAGATGCTGACGACTTTTAAAGTGTGAAAATGTTCATGAAAAATATCCATTGCTATTATTGACCATGGTCCTCTATCAACCTCTATGTACTGTGTCTAGTCACCAAAGACCTCTATCAACCTCTATGTACTGTGTCTAGTCACCAAAGACCTCTATCAACCTCTATGTACTGTGTCCTGTCACCAAAGACCTCTATCAACCTCTATGTACTGTGTCCTGTCACCAAAGACCTCTATCAACCTCTATGTACTGTGTCTAGTCACCAAAGACCTCTATCAACCTCTATGTACTGTGTCCTGTCACCAAAGACCTCTATCAACCTCTATGTACTGTGTCCTGTCACCAAAGACCTCTATCAACCTCTATGTACTGTGTCCTGTCACCAAAGACCTCTATCAACCTCTATGTACTGTGTCCTGTCACCAAAGACCTCTATCAACCTCTATGTACTGTGTCCTGTCACCAAAGACCTCTATCAACCTCTATGTACTGTGTCCTGTCACCAAAGACCTCTATCAACCTCTATGTACTGTGTCTAGTCACCAAAGACCTCTATCAACCTCTATGTACTGTGTCTAGTCACCAAAGACCTCTATCAACCTCTATGTACTGTGTCTAGTCACCAAAGACCTCTATCAACCTCTATGTACTGTGTCTCGTCACCAAAGACCTCTATCAACCTCTATGTACTGTGTCTCGTCACCAAAGACCTCTATAAACCTCTATGTACTGTGTCTCGTCACCAAAGACCTCTATCAACCTCTATGTACTGTGTCTAGTCACCAAAGACCTCTATCAACCTCTATGTACTGTGTCTAGTCACCAAAGACCTCTATCAACCTCTATGTACTGTGTCTAGTCACCAAAGACCTCTATCAACCTCTATGTACTGTGTCTAGTCACCAAAGACCTCTATCAACCTCTATGTACTGTGTCTAGTCACCAAAGACCTCTATCAACCTCTATGTACTGTGTCTAGTCACCAAAGACCTCTATCAACCTCTATGTACTGTGTCTCGTCACCAAAGACCTCTATCAACCTCTATGTACTGTGTCTAGTCACCAAAGACCTCTATCAACCTCTATGTACTGTGTCTAGTCACCAAAGACCTCTATCAACCTCTATGTACTGTGTCTAGTCACCAAAGACCTCTATCAACCTCTATGTACTGTGTCTAGTCACCAAAGACCTCTATCAACCTCTATGTACTGTGTCCTGTCACCAAAGACCTCTATCAACCTCTATGTACTGTGTCTAGTCACCAAAGACCTCTATCAACCTCTATGTACTGTGTCTAGTCACCAAAGACCTCTATCAACCTCTATGTACTGTGTCTCGTCACCAAAGACCTCTATCAACCTCTATGTACTGTGTCTAGTCACCAAAGACCTCTATCAACCTCTATGTACTGTGTCTAGTCACCAAAGACCTCTATCAACCTCTATGTACTGTGTCTAGTCACCAAAGACCTCTATCAACCTCTATGTACTGTGTCTCGTCACCAAAGACCTCTATCAACCTCTATGTACTGTGTCTAGTCACCAAAGACCTCTATCAACCTCTATGTACTGTGTCTAGTCACCAAAGACCTCTATCAACCTCTATGTACTGTGTCTAGTCACCAAAGACCTCTATCAACCTCTATGTACTGTGTCTAGTCACCAAAGACCTCTATCAACCTCTATGTACTGTGTCCTGTCACCAAAGACCTCTATCAACCTCTATGTACTGTGTCTAGTCACCAAAGACCTCTATCAACCTCTATGTACTGTGTCTAGTCACCAAAGACCTCTATCAACCTCTATGTACTGTGTCTCGTCACCAAAGACCTCTATAAACCTCTATGTACTGTGTCTCGTCACCAAAGACCTCTATCAACCTCTATGTACTGTGTCTAGTCACCAAAGACCTCTATCAACCTCTATGTACTGTGTCTAGTCACCAAAGACCTCTATCAACCTCTATGTACTGTGTCTAGTCACCAAAGACCTCTATCAACCTCTATGTACTGTGTCTAGTCACCAAAGACCTCTATCAACCTCTATGTACTGTGTCTAGTCACCAAAGACCTCTATCAACCTCTATGTACTGTGTCTAGTCACCAAAGACCTCTATCAACCTCTATGTACTGTGTCTCGTCACCAAAGACCTCTATCAACCTCTATGTACTGTGTCTAGTCACCAAAGACCTCTATCAACCTCTATGTACTGTGTCTAGTCACCAAAGACCTCTATCAACCTCTATGTACTGTGTCTAGTCACCAAAGACCTCTATCAACCTCTATGTACTGTGTCTAGTCACCAAAGACCTCTATCAACCTCTATGTACTGTGTCCTGTCACCAAAGACCTCTATCAACCTCTATGTACTGTGTCTAGTCACCAAAGACCTCTATCAACCTCTATGTACTGTGTCTAGTCACCAAAGACCTCTATCAACCTCTATGTACTGTGTCTCGTCACCAAAGACCTCTATCAACCTCTATGTACTGTGTCTAGTCACCAAAGACCTCTATCAACCTCTATGTACTGTGTCTAGTCACCAAAGACCTCTATCAACCTCTATGTACTGTGTCTCGTCACCAAAGACCTCTATCAACCTCTATGTACTGTGTCTAGTCACCAAAGACCTCTATCAACCTCTATGTACTGTGTCTAGTCACCAAAGACCTCTATCAACCTCTATGTACTGTGTCTAGTCACCAAAGACCTCTATCAACCTCTATGTACTGTGTCCTGTCACCAAAGACCTCTATCAACCTCTATGTACTGTGTCTAGTCACCAAAGACCTCTATCAACCTCTATGTACTGTGTCTCGTCACCAAAGACCTCTATCAACCTCTATGTACTGTGTCTCGTCACCAAAGACCTCTATCAACCTCTATGTACTGTGTCTCGTCACCAAATACCTCTATCAACCTCTGTGTACTGTGTCTAGTCACCAAAGACCTCTATCAACCTCTATGTACTGTGTCTAGTCACCAAAGACCTCTATCAACCTCTATGTACTGTGTCTCGTCACCAAAGACCTCTATCAACCTCTGTGTACTGTGTCTCGTCACCAAATACCTCTATCAACCTCTGTGTACTGTGTCTCGTCACCAAAGACCTCTATCAACCTCTATGTACTGTGTCTCGTCACCAAAGACCTCTATCAACCTCTATGTACTGTGTCTAGTCACCAAAGACCTCTATCAACCTCTATGTACTGTGTCTCGTCACCAAAGACCTCTATCAACCTCTATGTACTGTGTCTCGTCACCAAAGACCTCTATCAACCTCTATGTACTGTGTCTCGTCACCAAAGACCTCTATCAACCTCTATGTACTGTGTCTCGTCACCAAAGACCTCTATCAACCTCTATGTACTGTGTCTCGTCACCAAAGACCTCTATCAACCTCTATGTACTGTGTCTCGTCACCAAAGACCTCTATCAACCTCTATGTACTGTGTCTAGTCACCAAAGACCTCTATCAACCTCTATGTACTGTGTCTAGTCACCAAAGACCTCTATCAACCTCTATGTACTGTGTCTGGTCACCAAAGACCTCTATCAAACTCTATGTACTGTGTCCCGTCACCAAAGACCTCTATCAACCTCTATGTACTGTGTCTCGTCACCAAAGACCTCTATCAACCTCTATGTACTGTGTCTAGTCACCAAAGACCTCTATCAACCTCTATGTACTGTGTCTAGTCACCAAAGACCTCTATCAACCTCTATGTACTGTGTCTCGTCACCAAAGACCTCTATCAACCTCTATGTACTGTGTCTAGTCACCAAAGACCTCTATCAACCTCTATGTACTGTGTCTCGTCACCAAAGACCTCTATCTATCTCCAAGGTTAACATTATTTCTGAGTGAGTAAAAATTGTTTTGTGCTGCAGCGTTAAGTGTGTGGGTTCTCGACCTTCTGTCTCTAACGGCGAGGTCTCTATTCAAACCACACAATGGATGAACTCAAGAGCAGACATCGTCATCTCTATTGACCTTTTTGCTGTCGTTTAACACAAACACATCTTTGAGGAAAACATTTTGTATTGCAAGGATTTACTGTTGTGTTCTTACTACTTCAAAAACAGTCATAAATTATTCTTCAAACAGAGATAACATTGACATGACTTTATATTTCAAACTCAACTTCAAGCACAGTGCATCTATTAATGAGTATTAATACCACAGTAACAACATGAAGTAGTGCCTATGTTAAATGCTGTATAATGGTATCACATTATGTCATACATAACATGTACTGTACATCTTCACACTTCACATGTTCTTAAACGTCTCTCTAAGACACTACATAGGGGATAGGGTGCATTTCAGACGCAGACACAGTCAGGGACGCTAGAAAGGAACCTGGAAAGAGACAGGAGGGGAACTCCACAGGTACTGTAGTAATCATTCATCAGTCTCTCTCTAATAGAAATGTTCTGATGCCCTCCATACACACACACACACACACACACACACACACAAACACACACACACACAAACACACACACACACACACACACACACACACACACACACACACACACACACACACACACACACACACACACACACACACACACATACACACAAACACACACACACACACACACACACATACACACAAACACACACACACACACACACACACACACACACACACACACACACACACACACACACACACACACACACACACACACACACACACACACACACACACACACACACACACACACACACACACACACACACACACACACACACACACACACACACACACACACACACACACACACACACACACACACACACACACACACACACACACACACACACACACAAACACACACACACACACACACACACACACACAAACACACAAACACACACACACACACACACACACACACACACACAAACACACACACACAAACACACACACACACACACACACACACACAAACACACACACACACACACACACACACACACACACACACACACACAAACACACACACACACACACACAAACACACACACACACACACACACACACACACACACACATGCCATGAACACAGTGCTGTAGAAACTGTGTTTGTATATTCACGCTAGTGGGAGCAGAGAGATGAAACTGACCATCTGGAAAAAGAATGGTGATGTGGCAGAGCTTATGAACTGTCTGGCAGACACAGCAGTGTGTGTGTGTGTGTGTACCAGGGTGTGTTTGTACCGGGGTGTGTGTGTACCGGGGTGTGTGTGTGCATGTGTATCAGGGTGTGTGTGTGCATCAAGGTGTGTGTGTGTGTGTGTGTGTGTTACTGCAGGGAAAGGCTAATAGAAGGTATGTTTACTAACAGTGCCTGGAAGCTCTCTCTGTTCCACTCGACACACACTGCTCCGCTCAGCTCAGACCACAGGGCCTTATTCAGTACTAAACGTTTTGAAACAGAAGGGGGAGAGAGAGTTTAGCATTTTCCATTGTTAACACGACCCAGAGGCTACAACGTTCAGGATCCCACAATGTTCTAGAAATGTAAACAACCCTGTTCCAACTAGGCACCAAACCTGACCAATAGAGCTAATTGATCAGTTCAGTGATTGGCTAATTCAACACACCTTGTCTTCCAGGTCTGTTCCATCAAAGGTGGCTGTGTCCCTCCAGGACTAGGGTTGTCTACCCCTGGAGTAAAACATCATATTGGTCTTTAACTGCTGTCTCACCTGAATACACCCCAGGCCTTTAACTGGTGTCTCACCTGAATACGCCCCAGGCCTTTAACTGGTGTCTCACCTGAATACACCCCAGGCCTTTAACTGGTTTCTCCAGGTGTCTCACCTGAATACACCCCAGGCCTTTAACTGGTGTCTCACCTGAATACACCCCAGGCCTTTAACTGGTTTATCACCTGAATACACCCCAGGCCTTTAACTGGTTTATCACCTGAATACACCCCAGGCCTTTAACTGGTTTATCACCTGAATACGCCCCAGGCCTTTAACTGGTTTATCACCTGAATACGCCCCAGGCCTTTAACTGGTTTATCACCTGAATACGCCCCAGGCCTTTAACTGGTTTATCACCTGAATACGCCCCAGGCCTTTAACTGGTTTATCACCTGAATACGCCCCAGGCCTTTAACTGGTGTCTCACCTGAATACGCCCCAGGCCTTTAACTGGTTTATCACCTGAATACGCCCCAGGCCTTTAACTGGTTTATCACCTGAATACGCCCCAGGCCTTTAACTGGTTTCTCACCTGAATACGCCCCAGGCCTTTAACTGGTTTATCACCTGAATACGCCCCAGGCCTTTAACTGGTTTATCACCTGAATACGCCCCAGGCCTTTAACTGCTGTCTCACCTGAATACACCCCAGGCCTTTAACTGGTTTATCACCTGAATACGCCCCAGGCCTTTAACTGGTGTCTCACCTGAATACACCCCAGGCCTTTAACTGGTGTCTCACCTGAATACACCCCAGGCCTTTAACTGGTGTCTCACCTGAATACACCCCAGGCCTTTAACTGGTTTATCACCTGAATACACCCCAGGCCTTTAACTGGTGTCTCACCTGAATACGCCCCAGGCCTTTAACTGGTTTCTCCAGGTGTCTCACCTGAATACACCCCAGGCCTTTAACTGGTGTCTCACCTGAATACGCCCCAGGCCTTTAACTGCTGTCTCACCTGAATACGTCCCAGGCCTTTAACTGGTTTATCACCTGAATACGCCCCAGGCCTTTAACTGGTTTATCACCTGAATACGCCCCAGGCCTTTAACTGGTGTCTCACCTGAATACGCCCCAGGCCTTTAACTGGTGTCTCACCTGAATACGCCCCAGGCCTTTAACTGGTGTCTCACCTGAATACGCCCCAGGCCTTTAACTGGTGTCTCACCTGAATACACCCCAGGCCTTTAACTGGTGTCTCACCTGAATACACCCCAGGCCTTTAACTGGTGTCTCACCTGAATACACCCCAGGCCTTTAACTGCTGTCTCACCTGAATACACCCCAGGCCTTTAACTGGTGTCTCACCTGAATACGCCCCAGGCCTTTAACTGGTGTCTCACCTGAATACGCCCCAGGCCTTTAACTGGTTTATCACCTGAATACACCCCAGGCCTTTAACTGCTGTCTCACCTGAATACACCCCAGGCCTTTAACTGGTTTCTCACCTGAATACGCCCCAGGCCTTTAACTGCTGTCTCACCTGAATACACCCCAGGCCTTTAACTGGTGTCTCACCTGAATACACCCCAGGCCTTTAACTGGTGTCTCACCTGAATACGCCCCAGGCCTTTAACTGGTGTCTCACCTGAATACACCCCAGGCCTTTAACTGGTTTCTCCAGGTGTCTCACCTGAATACACCCCAGGCCTTTAACTGGTTTATCCAGGTGTCTCACCTGAATACACCCCAGGCCTTTAACTGGTTTCTCCAGGTGTCTCACCTGAATACACCCCAGGCCTTTAACTGGTTTCTCCAGGTGTCTCACCTGAATACACCCCAGGCCTTTAACTGGTTTCTCTGGGTTGAGAACAGAGCTGAGTTTAAACATGTACAGACATGTCTAGTCTATGTCAGTCTATTCTCATCAAACACCTTGTAAAGCATAAAGTACAGTACTGAATCTACACATGACTGGAATCCTGATATCTTCTCTTCCACTCGCTCTTGTTCTCTCTCTCTCTCTCTCTCTCTCTCTCTCTCTCTCTTTCTCTTTCTCTTTCTCTTTCACTCTCTCTCTCTCTCTCTCTCTCTCTCTCTCTCTCTCTCTCTCTCTCTCTCTCTCTCTCTCTCTCTCTCTCTCTCTCTCTCTCTCTCTCTCTCTCTCTCTCTCTCTCTCTCCCTCTCTTCATAAGCTGTCTTGTTATTAATTCACAATAATTAGCGTTGTGCATTACTGGAAGTGGTATCCTGGCAACCGTCACCATTACGGGTAACCGTGGCGCTAGCTGGAGAGGCCCGGCCGGGCTGCCATTAGCGATTCATTAAATTGGATTTATAATTTTTCATTTTATCGACTTATTTTTCTTCCAAACGTCGTCTCCCATTATGTGCATTGTCGTTGGCGAGTTCTGAGCCCAATTGGCACCCTATTCCCTACATAGTGCAGTACCTTTGGTGCACTATATAGGGATTAGGGTGCTATTTAGGACGCATCCCTTGTCTCCAACAGGCAAGTGGCAACCACATCACATCTGTCATGTTACCCTACAGACGTCCCTCAACGTAGGCTGTGTGTGTGTGTCTGTGTCTGTGTGTGTGTGTTGAGACTGTCCCTCTGCTTAGGGACAGACTAAACCATTTTGACAGTGGCTCGAAGGCTGATTTCTTCTGACACTAGCTCCCACTCCTCTCCTCTCCAACCTCCCATCCCTCCATCTCTCCCTCCTCTATTCTCCAGGGGAATGCGAGAGCTCTTCTGTTTACAATGGCAAATGAGCCCCTGACGATTAAGTGAAATTAGGCTGCGAACTTTGAACATCATCTACATATTGCTGTCGTGAGCCAGATTTCCTGAAACACACATGCCTTGCAGATTACAATCTGTACTCTCTCTCGCTCCGTCTGTCTCTGTCTCTCCCTCTCTCTGTCCTTCTCTCTCTTTCTCTCTGTCCATCTCTCTCTCTCTCTCTCTCTTTCTCTCTGTCCATCTCTCTCTGTCCGTCTCTCTCTGTCCGTCTCTCTCTCTCTCTCTCTCTCTCTCTCTCTCTCTCTCTCAGTAAGGTAAGACTTAGCATAATCACATTAATGGAAACAGTAAGGTAAAACTTAGCATAATCACATTCATGGAAACAGTAAGGTAAGACTTAGCATAAGCACATTCATGGAAACAGTAAGGTAAGACTTAGCATAATCACATTCATGGAAACAGTAAGGTAAGACTTAGCATAATCACATTCATGGAAACAGTAAGGTAAGACTTAGCATAATCACATTCATGGAAACAGTAAGGTAAGACTTAGCATAATCACATTCATGTTACTACTTGTCGTTTTGGAAATGTGAATATTTCTAATTCAGGAAGACACTAGTTTCATGCTGTTCATTAATTTGTACCTTTATGTAATTGGTTGGTTACTACTCCTTTAACTACATACCTGTTATATCATATCACGTCTGTATATACATATTCATGTACAGTTGTTATATCATATCACGTCTGTATATACATATTCATGTACAGTTGTTATATCATATCACGTCTGTATATACATATTCATGTACAGTTGTTATATCATATCACGTCTGTATATACATATTCATGTACAGTTGTTATATCATATCACGTGCAATATTGCTAGTAATTCTTGGACTTAACTTAAGTAGTCATTCACTCAGGAATGCATATTAGTATCCTGTCAGTTATATATTTTTTCATTGCTTTTAGTATATCGAATGTTCAATACGTGCATTTATCTGTAATTAAACCCTGCGCACTAAGGACTGTATTTTAAGGGAATTACTATTATTACCCTAAATGATATCATGCACACATTAAGCTATTAAAGTATCTCTTCCTGTCATTTACCTGTACAGTTAATGTAACCATGCTAATATTCACTTACCTGTAAATATAACTGTATATTTAACTGTACAGCTAATTTAACCATGCAAAATATTCACTTACCTGTTCATTTAGCCAGTCTGTCTATTAAGTAAACTATTATTACCCTCGCTCATATCATATGCATTTTTAGCTACTGAAGTATTTCTCTAACATCGACCTGTATAGTATAGTTAACCATCCAACATCCACCAATGTATAGTGTACATATTCAGCCAACCACTCATACTATGCAATGTCTTTTTATAGCTTTTTTGCACTCCAGATATCTTGTATTTCTATAATGTTTCATACTGCCGCTCTATGTATCATGTATCTGTCTTTTGTGTACTTCCGTTGTGGCATTTTGCACCTGCCCTGTGTTTTGTTGTAGCTGCTTGACAAAGAAATGTCCCCCTCAGGGATCAATAAAGTATCTATCTATCTATCTATCTATCTATCTATCTATCTATCTATCTATCTATCTATCTATCTATCTATCTATCTATCTATCTATCTATCTATCTATCTATCTATCTATCTATCTATCTATCTATCTATCTATCTATCTATCTATCTATCTATCTATCTATCTATCTATCTATCTATCTATCTATCTATCTATCTATTGTCTTCCAGTATCATTAAATGACCTTTAACGACATACCTATTCATAAAAAATTACAACTGAGACCTGGCCAAGACAAAGCAGAGCGACAAAAACAACAACAACACAGAGTTACACATGGAATAAACAAACGTACAGTCAATAACACAATGGAAAATCTATATACAGTGTGCAAATGTAGTAAGATTAGGAAGGTAAGGCAATAAATAGGCCATAGTGGGGAAATAATTACAATTTAGCATCAACACTGAAATGATAGATGTGCAAATAGAGATATTGGAGTACAGAGAACTGGAAGGAATGACGGCCAAAGGAGGTGTTGGCTTTGGGGGTGACCAGTGAAATATACCTGCTGGAGCACATGCTACGGGTGGGTGTTGCTATGGTGACCAGCGAGCTGAGATAAGGCAGGGATTTACCTAGCAAAGACTTATAGATGACCTGGAGCCAGTGGGTTTGACAACAAATATGTAGTGAGGGCCAGCCGACGAGAGAATATGGGGCTTTGGTAACAAAACAGATGGCACTGTGATAGACTACATCCAATTTGCTGAGTAGAGTGTTGGAGGCTATTTTGTAAATGACATCGCCGAAGTCAAGGATCGGTAGGATAGTCAGTTTTACGAGGGCATGTTTGGCAGCCTGAGTGAAGGAGACTTAGTTGCGAAATAGGAAGCCGATTCTAGATTTAATTTTGGATTGGAGATGCTTAATGTGAGTCTGGAAGGAGAGTTTACAGTCTAACTAGACACCTAGGTATTTGTAGGTGTCCACGTATTCTAAATCAAACCCGTCGCGGGTAGTGATGATAGTCCGGTGGGCGGGTGCGGGCAGCATTCGATTGAAAAGCATGCATTTAGTTTTACTAGCATTTAAGAGCAGTTGGAGGCCACTGAAGGAGTGTTGTATGGCATTGAATCTTGTTTGAAGGTTAGTTAACACAGTGTACAAAGAGGGGCCAGATGTATACAGAATGGTGTTGTCTGCGTAGAGATGGATCAGAGAGTCACCAGCAGCGAGAGTGACATCGTTAGAGTCGGCACAAGAATTGAACCCTGTGGCACCCCCATAGAGACTGCCAGAGGACCGGACAAAAGGCCCTCTGATTTGACAAACTGAACTCTATCTAAGAAGTAGTTGGAGAACCAGGCAGGGCAGTCATTTGAGAAACCAAGGCTGTTGAGTGTGCCGATAAGAATGCAGTGATAGACAGAGTCGAAAGCCTTGGCCAAGTTGATGAAGGCGGCTGCACAGTACTGTCTTTTTTCTATGACGGTTATGATATCGCTTAGTACCTTGAGCATAGCTGAGATGCACCCATGACCAGCTCGGAAACCAGATTGCATAGCAGAGAAGGTACGGTGGGATTCGAAGTGGTTAGTGATATGTTTGTTAACTTGACTTTCGAAGACTTTAGAAAGGCAGGGCAGGATGGATATAGGTCTATAACAGTTTGGGTCTAGAGTGTCTCCCCCTTTGAAGAGAGGGATGACCGCGGCAGCTTTCCAATCTCTTGGGATCTCAGACGATACGAAAGAGAGGTTGAATAGACTAGTAATAGGGGTTGCAACAATTTCGGTGGATAATTTTAGAAAGAAAGGGTCCAGATTGTCTAGTCCAGCAGATTTGCATGGGTCCAGATTTTGCAGCTCTTTCAGAACATCAGCTATCTGGATTTGGGTGAAGGAGAAGGGGGGGGGTTGGGCAGGTTGCTGCGGGGGGTACAGAGCTGTTGGCCGGGGTAGAGGTAGCCAGGTGGAAAGCATGGCCGTAGCAAAATGATTATTGAAAATGTAGATTATCGGAAATGTATCGGTGGTGACAGTGTTTCCTAGACTCAGTGCAGTGGGCAACTGGGAGGAGATGCTCTTATTCTCCATGGACTTTACAGTGTCCCAGAACTTTTTGGAATTAGTACTACAGGATGCAAATTTCTGTTTGAAAAAGCTAGCCTTTGCTTTACTAACTGACTGTGTATATTGGTTCCTGACATCCCTGAAGAGTTGCATATCGCGGGGGCTATTCGATGCTAATGCAGTACGCCACAGGATGTTTAAGTGTTAGCCATGGGCAGTCAAGTCTGGGGTGAACCAAGGGCTATATATGTTCTTAGTTCTACATTTTTTGAATGGGTCATGCTTATTTAAGATGGTGAGGAAAGCACTTTTAAAGAACAACCAGGCATCCTCTACTGACGGGATGAGGTCAATATCCTTCCAGGATACCCGGGCCAGATCGATTAGAAAGGCCTGCTCACTGAAGTGTTTTAGGGAGCGTTTGACAGTGATAAGGGGTGGTCGTTTGTAACAAACTGCAACAGTGAGAGACTTATTTCTGGAAAGGTGGACTTTTAAAAGTAGAAGCTCAAACTGTTTGGACACAGACCTGGACAGTATGACAGAACTCTGCAGGTTATCTCTGCAGTAGATTGAAACTCCGCCTCCTTTGGCAGTTCTATCTTGACGGGAAATGTTGTAGTTGGGGATGGAAATTTCAGAATTTTTGGTGGCCTTCCTAAGCCAGTATTCAGACACGGTTTGGCTGAGTGTGCTAAAGCAGTGAATAAATCAAACTTAGGGAGGAGGCTTCTGATGTTAACATGCATGAAACCAAGGCTTTTACGGTTACAGAAGTCAACAAATGAGAGCGCCTGGGGAATAGGTGTAGTACTGGGGGCTACAGGACCTGGGTTTACCTCAACATCACCAGAGGAACAGAGGAGGAGGAGGATAAGGGTACGGCTGAAGGCTTTAAGAACTGGTCGTCTAGTGCGTTGGGTACAGAGAATAAAAGGAGCAGATTTCTGGGCGCGGTAGAATAGATTGATGGCATAATGTACAGACAGGGATATGATAGGATGAGAATTCAGTGGAGGTAAACCTAGGTGTTGGGTAACGATGAGAGAGGTTGCATCTCTGGAGACACCAGTTAAGCCAGGTGAGGTCTCTGCGTGTGAGGGGGGGACAAAGGAGCTATCTGAGGCATGTTGATCGGGACTGGGGGCTCTACAGTGGAATAGAACGATAAGGAATAACCTAAACAGCAACAGACAAGGCATATTGAAATAAGGGAGAGGCATAAAACAAACACAGTTAATCAAGAGAGCTAAGACAACAACGGGTAAATGGCGATGAATAGACACACAGGACCTGAGATTCGAATCTGAGGCTTAACAGATAAACAGAATGAGGCACCGTGTTAGGGAACAGTCCAGCAGGCATGTAGCTGAGTGATTATAAGGTCCGATGAGCAGCAAAGAGGTGGGCCAAGGAGCAGATCAGTGGACGCTGCACTAGGCGAGCGGGAATGGATCCACTATGGAATGGATCCATAGTGGATCCATTCCACGTTGGGTGAGGCGGGTTGCAGGAAAAGTATATGAGGAATAAGAAAAATATAAGGAAAGACAGACTAATTACAGACTATTTACACGGGACATGAGACAGGACAAAAAAACAAGTCTGCACTATTACGCCATCCAGTATCATTAAATTACCTTTTCACAGCAAGAAGTACAGAAAGTGAGAGATATAAAAAGACATACAGAGGATTTTAAAATACATGCAGGTCTCACATCTAGTGTCAAAGCTCCTAATTTAACTTCCTGCCTGACAAAAGAAGGTCTACAAAGACGTCACTTGAATGTTCCAAACGGCTGCCATGGTAACCAGGCAAACTGTGGCAACTGGAGACAATAATTTGACATGAAAATAGGAGACCTCTTCAAAAACAACTGGGGGGATGGAAAAGGGGAGTGCAGTTACAATGATGCTTTCAAATACAGTGTGTGTGTGTGTGTGTGTGTGTGTGTGTGTGTGTGTGTGTGTGTGTGTGTGTGTGTGTGTGTGTGTGTGTGTGTGTGTGTGTGTGTGTGTGTGTGTGTGTGTGTGTGTGTGTGTGTGTGTGTGTGTGTGTGTGTGTGCGTGTGTGTGTGTGTGTGTTGCAGTACTCTCTACAGAGGATCCTGTGTTGTGTTCAGTTAATAGTGACTGAATAGTGAAACAACGTAACAGCTTGCGTGACTTACTCACCTTGTAGTTGTGAATAACCAAGCTTGTTTAGGCTCCATTCATCCATGCTATTGTCTGAGGACTGAAAATACTCAATTAAATTGTTTTCCTTACCGTAACTCTTACCCAGTGGCATCGTCTAAACACAGTGAAGACAGGACTCTAGTTAAAAGAAGTGCACTATGTTAGGAAAAGGGTGCCATTTGGGTCACAAGCACAGAGCGTTGTTTTCGTAATGTCCAGCGCGGCTCGTTTACTAAGCGTCTGCAGAGCGGTTTAACCTCTGTCCTCCCAGAATCCCTAGGGAGAGCTAGAGGTCAAAGGCAGAGGCTTCAGGTTTACTCCAGGCATCCAATAGGAAATCACTTCCTGTTTGATGTTTCTTCATCGTTCCACTTTGAGGTGTTTAGAGTGTCAGAATGGAAGGTGCATGAATGCTGTTGTTGCCATCGCTCTGCGGAGAGATGCTAATTCTGAGTTATAAAGGCAACGTTTTAGAATGCTGGTCGGGTTCGAAGGGAGAGCAACAAACGTGAACTTCTAACCACTGGGGGTGAGGCCTGTCAATCAACACCTTAGGTAAATCAGCATTCAGCCTGCAGGTTCACTCTGTAACCTTGTCTTGCCTCAGAAGGATAGTCCTCCCGATGTTGCTACTGTCTCCAAAGCTGACTTCTTGATAATCACCGGGCCCGTCCCAAATGACAACCTATTCCCCATAAGCCCTGGTTATAAATAATACACTTTAAAGGGAATATGGTGCCATTTGGGATGCAGAAAAAATACTCTATTCATCAACAACATTCTCTCTCTTTGGTTCTCTCTTTCTACAGCACACTTTCTGCCCTCTCTTGGGTTTATTTCATTGTTTTTAGCAATAAAAAACAAAAGGAACATTAGCTATCATCTACAATACTGTAGAGCTTGATAAACGATTCACAGAGTTAGCTTTCAGTACCGTCCACATCTACAGCACTGTGGAGCTTGATAAACGATTCACACAATAAAATACATTCTTAATGAGGAGAGGAGAGGAGAGGAGAGGAGAGGAGAGGAGAGGAGAGGAGAGGAGAGGAGAGGAGAGGAGAGGAGAGGAGAGGAGAGGAGAGGAGAGGAGAGGAGAGGAGAGGAGAGGAGAGGAGAGGAGAGGCAGGAAGTGGAGAGAGGAATGGGGGTGGCAAGAGACTAGGGGAGTGTAATTGAGGTGTTTGAGACGCAAACACGCATTCACACACACACACATCCACAGGCACACACTGGTTGAATCAATGTTCTTTCAACCAATGTGGAATAGACATTGAATTGACGTTAGTGCCCAGTGGGACAGTCCTAACCTAAGTGAATGTGCCATTGGGCATGCATGTCAACAACTGTGTCCCAGAACCACCTACATCTCAATAGTTCCTTGCAGGCTTACTGATCCACATATTTCCCAAATCCCTTCTCTTGATAGAATTCCTAAATGGCGTTTTTCACTTACCTCCACACTCCAGAGGGTTCCTATAGGGGACTAAGCCCTCGTAGTCCTCTCACAGGCCCAGGGAAGATGAGACCAACCTGGGAAGATGAGGGGTATGTGGGGAGGTGATGATGGTGATGATGGTGGTGGTGGTGGTGGTGGAGGATGGATGGAAGGTGGCTGACTCTCCTGAAATGGTAGAGAAACAAATCATCTCAGACCATACAGTAGGTGCTGGAAAGTACCGCATGAAAATAAATGGTTTGTATCAAGTGTCTCAGCGTAGGAGTGCTGATCTAGGATCTGGTCCCTCTTGCCCATGTAATCTTATTCATTGTGATCTAAAGGCAAACCTGATCCTAGATCAACCCTCCTACATCTACTCCTACTGAGATGCTTGATATATAAGGTTTGGGTATGATAGTGTGAAAAGGGTGCACCATAAAAATCTTGATGTGTGAAACCTGACAGGTAGCTAAATCACCTCCAGCTGCCTGCTTGCCATACAACAGTGTGATGAAATTCTGAGACAGAGTGGAAGTACAGTTACATGTTGATGACACACAGTGCAATCAGCCTTCAGCCTTCACTACCACCAGCCTTCAGCCTTCACTACCACCAGCCTTCAGCCTTCACTACCACCAGCCTTCAGCCTTCACTACCGCCAGCATTTAGCCTTCACTACCACCAGCCTTCAGCCTTCTCTACCACCAGCCTTCAGCCTTCTCTACCACCAGCCTTCAGCCTTCACTACCACCAGCCTTCAGCCTTCTCTACCACCAGCCTTCAGCCTTCTCTACCACCAGCATTTAGCCTTCACCACCACCAGCTTTCAGCCTTCACTACCACCAGCCTTCAGCTTTCACTACCGCCAACTTTCAGCCTTCTCTACCACCAGCCTTCAGCCTTCACTACCACCAGCCTTGAAAACCAAACCACAACACAACATCCCAAATGTGTCCCAAACACCCTATTCCCTATATACTGTAGTGTACTACTTTTGACCAGGTTCAATAGGGGATAGGATGACATTTTGGGCGCAGCCTGAGTCTCATACTTGGGCCTCCCAGGCAGGGGACTTGGAGATTTTCCTCCTCGGAGGAGAAAAAGAGGAGAACAAAGCTAGACGTGAGCCAACCTGACCCCTGACCTTTGACATCATCAATTCATTAGAACTTCCATTAGTGTGGGTCGGGAAGATTCCCATTAAAGTACACATCCTAGACCTGGCTAGGGCCAGGAGGGTGTCCTGCCCAAGTAACCTGACTAGGAAAACTCAGAGCCTTCATTTGAAGCTATAGAGATCCAGAGCTTTCAGTCAGTCACACAAAGTCAAGAGTGTATCCTAGTCAGGCGGTCAGGGAAAACTCTTAGCCCTACACATATGTCTTAGTGCAGGTTTGATTTGAGGTTACTTAGATCATACAGGCAGGGAGGCAGGCAGGCAGGTAGGCAGGCAGGCAGGCAGGCAGGCAGGCAGGCAGGCAGGCAGGCAGGCAGGCAGGCAGGCAGGCAGACAGACAGGCAGGCAGGCGGACAGGTAGACAGACAGACAGACAGACAGACAGGGAGACAGGGAGACAGACAGGGAGACAGACAGGGAGACAGACAGGGAGACAGGGAGACAGACAGGGAGACAGACAGGGAGACAGACAGGGAGACAGACAGGGAGACAGACAGAGAGACAGACAGGGAGACAGGGAGATGCATCAGATTTGGGGACAGCTAGTGTGTATGTGTGTGTGTGTTTGTGTGTGAGCTAGCTAGCTGCAGAGCGTCTAATGTGTGTGCTTGGTTGCTAAGGAACTGTCTGGCTGAGCTCTGATCGTGGTGGCTCCTGTCCGTCAAACAGATCAGGAAGGAACACTGGGGTACCGAGCTTCTCTATTGGTGTTATGACCAGGTAGAGGAAACAGATGGATGTTCAGTATGTAGGTGTAGAAATGGGAGAGAATAAGAAAGTGCTTTTCAATGTTTCAAATGTGATAATCCAATTCTCACACATGGGTTTTAGGTGTAAATGGCACCCTATTGCCTACATAGTGCACTACTTTTGACCAGAGCTCTATTGGCCCTATTCACCCTGAGCTACACACAGCTCCATGTCAACTTTACAATAGCTAGTTCAAACCCTGTAATCCCATCTGGGGAGGGATTCCGTTCATGTTAGGAAGTGTGTGTACAGTGGGGAGAACAAGTATTTGATACACTGCCGATTTTGCAGGTTTTCCCACTTACAAAGCATGTAGAAGTCTGTAATTTTTATCATAGGTACTCTTCAACTGTGAGTGATGGAATCTAAAACAGAAATCCAGAAAATCACATTGTATGACTTTTAAGTAATTAATTTGCATTTTCTTGCATGACATAAGTATTTGATACATCAGAAAAGCAGAACTTAATATTTGGTACAGAAACCTTTGTTTGCAATTACAGAGATCATACGTTTCCTGTAGTTCTTGACCAGGTTTGCACACACTGCAGCAGGGATTTTGGCCCTCTCCTCCATACAGACCTTCTCCAGATCCTTCAGGTTTCGGGGGTGTCGCTAGGCAATACGGACTTTCAGCTCCCTCCAAAGATTTTCTATTGGGTTCAGGTCTGGAGACTGGCTAGGCCACTCCAGGACCTTGAGATGCTTCTTACGGAGCCACTCCTTAGTTGCCCTGGCTGTGTGTTTCGGGTCGTTGTCATGCTGGAAGACCCAGCCACGACCCATCTTCAATGCTCTTACTGAGGGAAGGAGGTTGTTGGCCAAGATCTCGCGATACATGGCCCCATCCATCCTCCCCTCAATACGGTGCAGTCGTCCTGTCCCCTTTGCAGAAAAGCATCCCCAAAGAATGATGTTTCCACCTCCATGCTTCACGGTTGGGATGGTGTTCTTGGGGTTGTACTCATCCTTCTTCTTCCTCCAAACACGGCGAGTGGAGTTTAGACCAAAAAGCTCTATTTTTGTCTCATCAGACCACATGACCTTCTCCCATTCCTCCTCATCCAGATGGTCATTGGCAAACTTCAGATGGGCCTGGACATGCGCTGGCTTGAGCAGGGGGACCTTGCGTGCGCTGCAGGATTTTAATCCATGACGGATCATGATCATTGATGACCCACGAGGTGAGATCTTGCATGGTGCCCCAGACCGAGGGAGATTGACCGTCATCTTGAACTTCTTCCATTTTCTAATAATTGCGCCAACAGTTGTTGCCTTCTCACCAAGCTGCTTGCCTATTGTCCTGTAGCCCATCCCAGCCTTGTGCAGGTCTACAATTTTATCCCTGATGTCCTTACACAGCTCTCTGGTCTTGGCCATTGTGGAGAGGTTGGAGTCTGTTTGATTGAGTGTGTGGACAGGTGTCTTTTATACAGTTAACGAGTTCAAACAGGTGCAGTTAATACAGGTAATGAGTGGAGAACAGGAGGGCTTCTTAAAGAAAAACTAACAGGTCTGTGAGAGCCGGAATTCTTATTGCATACTTATGTCATGCAATAAAATGCAAATTAATTATTTAAAAATCATACAATGTGATTTTCTGGATTTTTGTTTTAGATTCCGTCACTCACAGTTGAAGTGTACCTATGATAAAAATTACAGACCTCTACATGCTTTGTAAGTAGGAAAACCTGCAAAATCGGCAGTGTATCAAATACTTGTTCTCCCCACTGTATGTGTGTGTGTGTTTGTGTGTGTGTGTGCATGTGTTTGTGTGTGTGTGTGTGTGTGTGGTCAGCCAGGTCACACCTGATACAAGTCAGTATTCGACGTCCATGTTGTTGGCAGATGAAATGGAACCCGGCCACTAGGGGCAACATAGAGCGCTGTAACCTTTAAGTAGGTTTCTGTTTTGTTAGGGCGTTGTGGACGGGGATGTGGGATGACCATTCCAAGCCTTAACCTTTACATTAACCATTTGGAGTGAATGACTAATCGTAAGATTTTAGAGTTAATGTCTGAACTTAAACCTTACCATACAAATTCAGAGTCAATGCCTGAACTTAAACCTAACCATACAAATTCAGAGTTAATGCCTGAACTTAAACCTAACCATACAAATTCAGAGTTAATGCCTGAACTTAAACCTAACCATACAAATTCAGAGTTAATGTCTGAACTTAAACCTAACCATACACATTCAGAGTTAATGTCTGAACGTAACCTTAAACACTTTGAAATGTGATGTTTGAGAAACATGGATCAACATCTAATTCTGACGTGAGAGCAGGTTGGTGTGGTAGGCCAGAGGGCTCTCTTCTGTAGTAATTTCACGCCTACCCCTCCTCAAGAGGATGACTGAACCACCGCAATTACAAGAGGAGTGAGAGAGAGAGAGAGAGCGTGAGACAGAGAGTGCGAGACAGAGAGAGAGAGAGAGAGAGAGAGAGAGAGAGAGAGAGAGAGAGAGAGAGAGAGAGAGAGAGAAAACATTTACAAGTAAACAAGTGTTTATTTATTAAACATGCTCTTTAATGATGATCAAAGAACAGAAAAATGTGGGAATGTCCATTGTGACTTCTGCCATTCTCCATGACTTACTTAATTCATAACCAACTAGGCACTTAGCTACTGATTATTCACCAGATAATGTGATACTACCAAAGACTGTTGGTATTCATTACTGGGAGTTACAGGGTTGCCTAAACAAACGTTGCTGTAAGATGGACAAGAAAATAGACAAGATGGTGGCATACACATTCTTAGGTTACTTCATGGAGCCAAAAATGTACTTATTTTAATAACGGAGCATTTTCGAAATTGAAACGGCTGCCTGAAACTGGACAGGGATATTTAAAAGATACAGGTTTTGCCGAATTGAGATCGAAAATAGTATTGCCAATACAAGGTTAGTTGAAAAATCTATGGCAACATTTTGTATAGACAAAACT
The DNA here is from genome assembly GCA_023634145.1 of Thymallus thymallus. Taxonomy (NCBI): domain Eukaryota; kingdom Metazoa; phylum Chordata; class Actinopteri; order Salmoniformes; family Salmonidae; genus Thymallus; species Thymallus thymallus. Next base: position 27,264 of record JAKYLM010000416.1, read on the forward strand.
GTAACGCCAAGTAATGGATCTATGCAGACCTATAAGCCTTTCTGCTCCCATTGTTAGAGTGAGACAAGACCATCGGTTCCTTATGTACTGTGTCTCTGGTCAGTTTAGTGGGTTACTCTTCGTCCTGTTGTAATGAGTTCATATAGTAACCTACTGGTCAGTTTAATGGGTTACTCTTCCTCCTGTTGTAATGAGTTCATATAGTAACCTACTGGTCAGTTTAATGGGTTACTCTTCCTCCTGTTGTAATGAGTTCATATAGTAACCTACTGGTCAGTTTAATGGGTTACTCTTCCTCCTGTTGTAATGAGTTCATATAGTAACCTACTGGTCAGTTTAATGGGTTACTCTTCCTCCTGTTGTAATGAGTTCATATAGTAACCTACTGGTCAGTTTAATGGGTTACTCTTCCTCCTGTTTTAATGAGTTCATATAGTAACCTACTGGTCAGTTTAGTGGGTTACTCTTCCTCCTGTTTTAATGAGTTCATATAGTAACCTACTGGTCAGTTTAGTGGGTTACTCTTCCTCCTGTTTTAATGAGTTCATATAGTAACCTACTGGTCAGTTTAATGGGTTACTCTTCCTCCTGTTTTAATGAGTTCATATAGTAACCTACTGGTCAGTTTAGTGGGTTACTCTTCCTCCTGTTTTAATGAGTTCATATAGTAACCTACTTCTAGTGCCACATTTGTAAATATAAACCCTCACCTTGGGCAGAACAACGTCCATTTCACATCCAACGGCCTACCTCACAACCCCTTTTCAAGACACGCCAGTAAGGTGATTAACCTAGTACATCCGGGGGTAAACTCTATTGTATTTCTTGGATTCCCCACACCTTGCCTCCTTCAGAGGGGAGGAACCTCAGATAATGTCCTGAGAGAAGGAGACAAGGAGAGATCAAGGAAATACAATTAAGATTCACCCCATGAAAGATGCAAATAGAAACAGAATATATTTCTAAAGTACACAACCATCTTTAATCTGTCTGCTCTTTTGGTTCAGTTGCTGCACTGCATCGAGTTGACTGTGAGACTATATTCCCGTGACCACTAGGTGGTGCTAACATGTCTATAACTGATCTCTCCAGCTCCATCCTTTCTCATAGCAACTGATGAGTGAGTGTTCATCCTTCCAGTCACTGCCACAGAGAGTTCAGTGCTGAATGTACAAAATCATTGTCATTAATCCAACGTGGTTTTAATATGTGAGAATAAACGTCCTCCCCTATGTTGGAAGGGTAGATGGAGGATAGTTGCCATGGATGCCATGTAGATGTTCTGATGACAGACATAGCTGGTGTTTTGTGTGATTAACATCCATAAGCATTTGATTTGAATAGTGACAGTATGTATTGGTAGCCACTTTAAGAGATGTATGATGGCCAATTAATTATGACTACAATAAACAAATACCTGTATTTCATTATGGTATGTAACAACATGGATATAATGAGATATTCCAGTTGGCATAAATACAGTGTGTTCTGTTCTTCTTCGGTTGTGTTATAAATAGCACCATATTGCCTTTATAGTGCATTACTTTTGACATTAATATCACATTTACACAAACTTCAAAGTGTTTCCTTTCAAATGGTATCAATAATATGCTTATCCTTGCTTCACGTCCTGAGCTACAGGCAGTTAGATTTCGGTATTTTAGGGGAAAATTGAAAAAAAGGGTCCGATCCTTAAGAAGTTAAATAACATTATATCCATCTCCATAGATATGAAGACTCCTTAAATTACATTATATCCATATCTACATCCATA